>LPNX010129630.1:371409-438328 GCA_001517045.1 Pseudotsuga menziesii | reverse complement strand
CTGCAAAACTAGTGCTTTGAACTTGGAGAAATATAGCTGCAGGGATTCAAAATTACTGGGACTCAGGGAGATCAGCTCATTTTCGATCTGGTGTCCCCTGATCTCATCTGTCTTTCTGAAGAGTTCAGAAAGTTTCTCCCATACTTGATCCGGTGAATTCAATCCATCGAGATGGAAAAGGAGGTCTCAGGAAATACTGAGACATAGGAGGCCATAGGCCTCATCTCTCCGACTGTGCCATTTGATCTTCTCTGCAGTAGCATTGGGCTCTGCTTCTATAGCCATAGTCACCCTGTAGAGGCCTTTCGCTCTCAACAAGATCTCCATCTCTGCTTTCCATTCAAAATAGTTGAAGGGAGTGAGGATAGTTTTCTGTGAATCCATAGCTTTAGAAAATCTGTCCCGGATGTTAGTAGAAGGCTCCCAGTCTTGATGTTGAACCTGCAAAACAATTTTTGGAGGAGAGTACCAACCTACAATGGATCGGATACCATGTAGAAATTCAGGCCTGCAGTAGATTAATTTCACCCACAACAATTAACAATTGATCATGCAAAATTATCAACAATGGAGACTGAATATGGAGCTGTAACACAAAATTATATTAACTGAGTGTACAATAGCCAACCCTGTAATATCATAGGCTACTGAATATATAGAATACATGAGCAAATCGAATGCATAAGGAAGCATCCAAATCTAGCATAAAGCAGGCTTACCCAAAATAGGCAAATCCCCCATAGGTGTAAAAAGCTGATCCCAAATCTATCAAGGACCCCACGAATTAGCAAGGGCGCATGGGCAAGCTAAAGAGTGGTCAAATGGCAGCTCATACATGCTTTTGCATGGAGGAAAGAGTGGAGGAGGAAGAGGCAACAAAGCTGATTCACCTCACCTAGTCTTGCTTTCCTATGTGCCTTAAAACACTGAAAAAGCAGGCAATAAAGCAGAAAAAGTAGAAGGGCGCTTAGGAGGCCAGGAATAAAGCAGATTTGATTCCCAAGGATTTCCCAAGCGCTCCATGAGTCAATAATGGCAAGTTTGACCTCTATGGATAGGCAATTGACAAATTGCACATGGTGGGACTCATGGACTAGGCAAATAAGACAAAATAAATGAAATAATGTCTAAGTGGGTAAATACTATGGGTTGATTATTCTAATAGCTCCAGAATTAATAAGTCCGAAGGGCATCCTTCTGTAAGCAAAATTTCCCCATTTTGTTATAAATGTAGTCTTAAGTCTGTCTTCTTTAGCTACTAACACTTGATTGTAGCTAGAGAATCCATATAATAACGAAAATAACTTGTAACCTGAAACCATCTGCAATATCTATTCCATTGGCGGGATTGGATAGTTGTCTTTGTCTGAAGCACGATTTAGGTTTCTGAAATCCACACATAGTCTAATTTCTCCATATTTCTTCCTTACTGGTACCAAATTTGAAACCCATTCTGAGTGTCTAACTTTGAATATAATTTTGGCATCCAATAATTTTTCACTTCACTCTGAATTAACGTCTCCAATTTTGGATGCATCTTCCTCAAAGGTTGCTGATAAGGCTTGAATCCAGATCTATTAGGAATGATGTGTTGTATAATCTTGGTATCATATGTTTTAATTTTTTCATATGTCTAGGCAAATACATATTTGTACTATTTGAACAAACTAATGAACTTATTTCTTTCACCCAGGGAGCAACACTTTCCCAAATTTACATATTTGGGTTTAACTTCAGTTCCCAAATTTATCAGCTCGAATTGCAAAGATGAGCTGTGAGTCTTGACATTTGCTAGTCTTCTGAACTTGCTATCTAAATCAAACATCCGCTCTAATGTCCTAACCCCTTTAGGAATGAAGTTCTCAAATTTTAACTCAGCTTGGTGTTATTCATCATCGATAATTTCCCCTTTGAAAGTTTCATCATTCATTAAACATTCAAAGATTTGTTGATCATCATCGAAAACTCATAGATTAGTACTCATGTCTGGAACCGAAGGCCTGCAAAGTAATTCAATAGAACACTTGTTATTTCTAGGCACAAGCCTTGTAGCCGAGGTAGCTAACAAGTCAGCTGCTACATTCTTAAGTCTAGGAATGGATAAAATATTAAATGCATAAAATTTTTCAGCAAATCCCATACTTCATTTTGATAAGCTTTTAAATGAGGTGAGATGCAATGTATCTGTTTTACAATTATTTCAGAATCCCCATATATTTTCAAATTTTCTACTTTTAATTCGATTTATTTTCTTAGTCCCTGAACTAATGCTTCATATTCGACTGTGTTATTGGTACATTCAAACTCTAATATACATGAAAGAAAATGTTTATTCTTCTTTGAATCAATCAGGACACAGCCAGCTCCTGATCCTTCCAAAGTTTTAGATCCATAAAAAAAAGCATCCAAAAACTATCTACTTCTATTGTACTTGAATCAACAACTATCTGAAACTAATTCTACTATTTTACAGTCAAATTCATCAACCCATGAAAACCGAAGGAGATTGAGCTATGTGTCTGGTGTGCCACTGACTTCTTTCGCTTGGTAGTTTCCCGGTTCTAGCTCAATGAAGTAATTCCCCAATACAGAATTCACTGGCTCATTCTTACGCTCCAGCTGAGTAACATTGTGCTTCATGTGGGGCTCTCTTAATACTTCAATTTGATTGGGACTTCCCTTATAAGGAAACCACAGATGTGACCCATCTGAAGCAAAATACCCATTTAGCTTTGCTGACCAATCCCGACTCAAAACAATTCCATAAGATTAAGGTATGTCTGCTACTACAATATCTATGAACTGACATACCTTTTCATTTGAAGATAGTCGAATCAAAACATCCTCCATTTCCCCAATTACCTTCACATTTTTTTGTCTAACTGAATAAACTTTCAGGTAGATGGTTTAGGCTGTCCATTTATCTTTTTGCAGACTAAAAGCACCATAACATTTACTGATGCCCTTGAGTCCACTAAACAGTTGTGTACATTATGGTTAAAAATTTCAAAAGTCAGGAGAAATGGTGGAGTTTTGCATTTAGGCTTACATCCCACACTTGCTTCACCAATTTCCTCTTCTTTCGGTTGATTGTCAGTGGGAAGATTTTCTTCAGGCATCTCAAGTGATTTTAACAATCTTTCTTTATGCTGAGGCATATTACACATTTCAAACATCGATATATTTTCCTTAGCCCTCTTAATATATTCCACAATGTCATACTCCATCTTATGCTCTTTGAGATTCTTTTCTACATCATCAATCTTCTCTTAAATGGGCTTGATAGGCACATTGATTTGCTTTGGATCCTAACTCATAATGGTGAATTCAGGTGTTTTATCAGCTGTGGTGCTTTTCTGAATTTTCTTTACATTCTCTTGAAGTCTCTTAATTTTTGGGATTACTTATCTGTCTTTACTTAACAAGCCTTGACTTCTTGTTGTCACATTTGTTTATGCTATTTCTTCCTCTTCTGTATCAAAAAGTGAGACACAGTCCCATAAAACCAAAGCATCATCCTCTTATTTTAATAGTGGGTTTACTATTCTTTTCTTCTTCATTATCAGATTCTATTAATTTAGAGTCCAATAGCTGATTCATAACTAATGTCATCGAATTTATCCATTGAGGACAATTTTTTTCAGAATGGGGCTATTTATGAAAAGTGAAAAAGTTATCCATACCTACCTCTGTCAAGTTCATTGTTGCAGGACTGTGTGGAGGAGGTTTATGTTGATTGTTGTCCTCTCTCCTGTTATAGTAAGGCTTAAAATATTTCCAAGTTTCCTTTTTTTTTCCAAATCTATTATTCTATTATATAGCTTATTCATCATTTTTACCATCCCCTCAAAGTCATGTGACTGCTCTTCCTTGGGCTTAGTAAATAATAAGGCTTTCTTGCCAAAAGAGTTTTCTCCCGACTACTCAAGATAGTCTTTTATGCTCTCTTTTTCAGCTTCTACTCTCTCCACCTCTTCATATGTTTCTGACAACGTAGGTTTGACTTGCATATTGGAAAACATGGCCAAGTCAGGCCCTAAAGATGAAGTATAGTATTCGATTAGAACTTTATCAGATGGTTTATCAGTTGCAGAAAAATTCTTAAGATAAGCAGCAAACCTTTTGGTGAAACTATGCACTTTCTCTTTTCTTTCTTTATTTAAAGCGCACAACCCCTTCATTAGAGATGTGTGAGTTTTCTGGGCTGCATATTTATTTTTGAATATCCTTTGAAAACTGTCCCAGTCTGGGATTGAGTTTGTAGGTAAAGAAAAATACCATGAGGCTGCTGCTCCTTTCAGGGTATGTGGAAACAATATGCAAACTACACCTTCATGATCTCTAGCCTTTATCCCTTCTATAGCCAAGCAAAAGCGTTGCAAATGATCTTCTATTAAAATCTTTTCACTTGGGTCAAATTTGGGCAGGATTTTTTCAAAATCCCGAGGTAAGTCATGCAAAGGAGGTGTTAGGTTTAAAGGTGATTTGGGTTTCCAAGCAGGTGGTGGATTTGGTGGCTTAGGTGGTTGATTAGCGTTTACGCTTGCCATGAGTCTAGGTGGAGAGTGAGGTGGTGAATGAATATGAGTATGAACAAGTGAACCGTAAGGTGTATTTGGGCCTACTTGATTCAAAGGCTGTATAACTTCCTGTAAGGTTGTTTCTACAAGTTCTTCCAAATCTCCAACCAACACTGCGTCTTCCAATATAGGATGGTCTTTTTTCTTATACTCTCTTTTAGGTAAATCAGGGATAATCGGTAATCCTCCAATACTTTTCACATATGCCCTAATATGTCTTCTCATATTATTAACTACTTTGTTATCGACCGAATACAATTGTTCACTACCCTTCTCTTCAGGAATTGGATTGGGAAACAAACTATTTTTAGAACTGTCACTGGTAGAATAATTTCTAGAAAATGGGTTTCCTCGGCCAGCCATGCACTGGCGACCCTCCTTCTAGCGCCAAAAACTGTTGAGGCCTGGAAAATCACAGGCGACAACAGTGAGGGATTCTCCCCAGTAAACGTTCCCAACTAGCTCATTACTGTTTGGTATGGAAAATTCATCCGGTTTGTGGTCCGGCTACTGTAGGTCAAGTAACCAAAATAAAGGGTTTTACCGGTTACAGCCCGGTCCACCGTGTATATTTTAGTTTTTTAGTTTTTTAGTATGATATGCAAGTGCCTATCTAAGAATGTAGATTGATAGAGAATACAAGAAGCGGTCACAATGTGATGTGCAGGTTCTTACCTCTCGTCTTAACTCTCTTGAATTTAAATCACACATAGCAAGAAAACTAAAACTAACCTAACTAAATTTCCCCTAGGGAGTGAGATTATCATTTAATGAGTAATGTTTTATTATTTATGCATTAAGAAAAATCACAGGTAGATGTTCTTTATTTCAAAACACATAAACATGAATAGATAGATGAACAACAAGAGAGCTCATTGTTGATGAAAATCAGTCATTAATCATAGTGGAAACTCCATAAAATAAACTAGAGAGCATTCATACAAGAACATAGGTTCAACAAGTTAGAACGATCTCACAGTTAATGGACAAAAGTTGAAAATGAAATAGTTCCCCTTCAAAAACATCCATTGCACATCATTTGAACATTCCACCAAAGTTTTCTCCAACAGGCAAAATTGTAATTATTTATTGCAAAAGAAAATAGTTCTTCTTACAACATGTTCTCACAAGTCTAACTGGGAAAAAGTCCCTCATTCCCTCTAACTTTCCTATATTTAAACAAAATAGCAAAACCCTTGGGATTTCCCCCCCCGGGTGACCTTTGGTCTCCCCCAACCATTTAATCTCACAATTTTGTCCTTTTGTGAGTGCTCATGATTCATATAATGCGTTACATTTCAGATTAAGACTTATGAGTGCTTCATAAAATGGGACCAGCTCGGTAACTTATGAACCTTTTCTAATCCTGGGCCTTTGCTGCTATCGATTCTGCTTTGTCTTTTATTTGTCCTTTTTAAGATCCCATTGATCTCAGAACATCTCTGCCTATCACTTTTCAGCCAACTCCCTTTTTATTTATCCTTGTTTGCAACAGTAATCATCAAACTGGTTCTGGAGAATCTTCTAAGTCCGTCTGCAATTAAAATGAAAAATTCATCGTTAATTCGGATTGCATATTTTCAAAAAATGTAAACCATACTAACAGTGAAATTAATCATCAAAAGTGAGGCCCTGTACTACGCTCTCATCGTGAAAACCCCAAAATGATAAAAGCATCTGAAACCTCCGTCGTCCATAAAATAAGGTAAAAACACACACAAAACGACGGGAAAAACCCTCATCGGTGGGAAAAATAAGCATCGGGCAGATAAAACTCCTCATCGATGAATGCAAAAACTACAACTTGGAAGGTTAGTTCACTAAGCCACCGCAATGGCAGAAACCAAAAATACTAAGGATCTCAGGTCAGCATAAAACGTTGGTGAAATAAAGCATTAAAAGCTGCCGCATCGGAGATCAGAAGAACTATAGCATCGGACCTCGGAACCACTACAGTGTCGAACAACTAGTTCAAATAGGAGCCACAATGGTGAAAGCCACATGGACTAAGGGTTCTGTAATAATAGAAAACAATCGGAAAAAATCAAACCAATGGTGAAAA
The DNA here is from genome assembly GCA_001517045.1 of Pseudotsuga menziesii. Lineage (NCBI taxonomy): Eukaryota > Viridiplantae > Streptophyta > Pinopsida > Pinales > Pinaceae > Pseudotsuga > Pseudotsuga menziesii. The sequence goes on along the minus strand of LPNX010129630.1, from coordinate 431,686 downwards.
TCAAAACATCGACAAAAAATAGAACAACCATGTCGGATGGTTAGTTCGCTCCAGAGCCACAACGATGGGATTCAAATAGACTACGACTTCCAAAAAACACAAAACCATCGGCGATCGAAACAACCAAAGACTAATCCCCTGATCAAAAGTCCAACACAATTCCGATAACGAAAAGAGCAAAATCATTTTAAAAGAAAACAGCGGAATCGACAACAATAAGGGTTTCTGTTGAAGTGCTTGCAATCTACCATCCAAAATGACGGCCACACAAAGGACTTATGCTGCGACAATAATGAGATGAAAAATGCCGATATGAATATAAAATAAAAAATGCGTCAGTGAAAAACAAGGCTTTGAATCGGGCCATTCGTTATCGAGCTTCTGCAACGACGGCTACGTAAAAAACTATGGCCCTGATTCATAGTTCGATAAGCTTCCGATAGCAAAAAAAGAAATCATCCATAATTCAAAACATCAGCCGACAAGGATAGTCATTCAAATTTCTGAAAATGGTAAACAATTTACCCCAACTCAAACTCAAGATTCAAATTGTAGCAGAAGACAACAAAGTTCAGCAATTCAAAACAAATCCAAGCAAGTCAAAATTTAAAAGGAGGGTCCAAAATTTAAAAAAATTGGGAAATAATTGCAGCTGCAACAGGACCTTATGGTATATATGCATTTATGATTTTTTATATTTTACAGTACTAACTAGATAGTAGCCATAATTTTTAGATGACATTAGTACTGATGACTTGTCATTTGTGAGTGCATATGTGGGTCTTTTTCCCCCATATTACTATCAGCATAGACGAGGTAGGTTCAAGGGGATCTATCGTGCCCCCTAAGTTGTAAGTATTATTAATTAATACTCCCTTGATGATCATAGTCTATTTGTATTTTCCTAGCTTAGGAGGTCATTGCCACTTCACTTGTGTATGGGGGACTCACTTGGGGGCCACCTAACACTCAATGCTTACGTCTGCATGATTTTAGGAGGTCCAGGGACCAATACTTATAATTAGGAACCCACTCTGAGTGCCACCAGTAGTCTCTAGCAGTTGAATCTAGTAGGTGTTTGGTTATGTTTAGTTGTGCTATGATTCTCATCATTTAGATAAATCTCAGTCATCCTACCACCACTTTTCATGATTTGAGTAAATTATGGATCCTTTTCTCACCTAAGTCAATCAGTTAACTGGTTGTGAACTAACAGTCATTTTTACATTTAGATTGTATGGGTGACCTTTGGTCTTAGTTTCCAAGTACTAGTTGTCCAACTTTAGGATTAAGGCTGGGTGTTAGGATTATTAATTAATTCTCCATTGACCACCATAGTCTATTTGTATTTTCCTATCTAAGGAGGTAATTTCCATTTCACTAGTGCACGAGGGAGGATGGGGGTCACCTATAAATCAATGAACCTATATGCATGGGTTTCGATCTCAAGGGATCAATCCCTATAATTTAGGAACCCACTATGAGTGGCACCAGTAGTCTCCAGTAGTTGACCTTAGTAGGTGTTCACTTATGTTTGGTTATGCTTTCATTCCCATCAGTTAGATCACTCTTAGTATTCCTAGTGCCACTTTGCATTATTTGAGGAAAGTAGGGCGAATTTTATTACCTAAATCAATCAGTTAAATGGTTGTGAATTGATTCAGTGATCCGTAGTTGTATTAGTGAGATCTAGTGGTGATATTCCCACACCGATTTAGCTTCGGATTCAGTCCAGGTTGGTATATTCAAATCCTATCTTAGGCATTCAAATTCTCCTATTTGTAACACCATTGTATTACATATTTTTTATATTGATTAATGTATGTCATGTTATTCTTCCAATTATTGGTCTCATGTGTTATTAATTTTCCATGAATGATTGATCAGTGTTTATTGATTTTTTCTCTCTCTTCTATAACCTTATTTTCTCATTGAATTCATGTAGGGTTGAATATATTATGCTTCATTAAATTTAACATAAACACATTGTTGTCGGTGGGGCACTAATGTGGTATTAGATAGACTATGTTGGGATATTGATCAATTTCTTGAGCCTTATTTCTGATGATGACTGGAAACACTTAGATGAGGAGCTACTTACTATGTGCTTCTTATACCCTATCAATAGTGCTCAATCAGGTGCCCAATTTCTGTGTATGTAGCCATGATTCATGACCAGACTCTGGGGTGATGTACCTCACATCAGGGATGACAGTGGAGAGGGAAAGGAGATTAAGGATGATGACTCATACTACTCAGATGACTGGTCAACGTTACATATAGGTTCCCCTAGTCTATGAGCATGGGTAATTTTGACTAATGTACTTATTTTTTATGGATCTATTGGGGCTCCAAGATGTAGACATAATAACTATGTATTTTTGTACACACTTTTACATGTGTGAATGCAATGTGATGTGTGTGTACATGATTAATTTTCTTTGTGTTTATGGGATATATGAAACTCTAGAATGTCACTAGCCATTTGATATACTATAACATTGAAACTTCTAGGGACATGTATGAATGTAATGGTTTCAAATTGTCTATTGAAGCATCTACAAAATAAGAACGTTTTGAAGAGGTAAGGATCACATACTCGATAACAATTGGTCATTAGTGTAACAAGTAACTATGAAGAAAAATAGATACATAGGTGATGAATTCTCATGTGGAGAGAATCATCTATGAGGGGAATCATAGCATCATACTATGCCTAGTTATTGGTTGATTCCCCAATACACATTCCTTTGATATCGATCAAATTGTATGATGGGGAGTAAAGAACCCATGAAACTAAGGTGATATTCAGATGGTATATACTTGTGTTATCCATGTAACTGAAGTAAACATAGAATCTATATGAAAACATAAAGAAACATAATAATGAGATTCACTTTCTATATAAGAAGAAGAAAAACTAAGAAAATAAAACATCTGATACAAGGGTTTTAAAGTTTGGTCAGAATCAAGCGTAGAATCTCTTGAGATACAACCCATTTTGGTGGTTCTTCAAGAGTCGACCTCCAGAATTGGATATGAGGTATGCCCTCTTTCTAAGATAAGGTTTTACTACATAGGGTCCTTTCCACATAGACACAAATTTCGCCTTCCCATGCTTATCATGAGCTTGGTCATACATGAGAACAATATCACCTTCTTTGAATGTTCATGGGTGGACGTGGGTGTCAAATAAGTATTTACACTGATTCTTTATATATTTGATCATCTATAGTGCTACTTGATGATCCTCATCTACTTGTTTAAGGGATATCAAGCATTGTTCTAGAGTAGTGATCTCTGGTCGCAATTCGATGGCTATGTCTAAAGATGAAACCTAACATTTTATTGGTAGGATGGAATTCAATCGATGTACAACATGGAATGTGGTAAATACTATCATTATTTTGATAGATGTATGGTATTCCCATAAGGATATAAAGATAATGTATTTCTAGTTATACATGTGGTTATTTATCGTCCTTTTAACTATGGTATTAATAATATTGTTGATGGACTTATCTTGTCCATTACCTTGGGGATGATAGGAAGAAGAGAACTAGAGTTGAAACTTCAAAATATGGGATATCTCTTTCCACATGACATCTTCAAAGTGGGAGCCATGATTTGATACCAACTATCACAAGACGCCAAATCAGGTGATGACACGGTTGAAGAAAAATCATGCTACAATGTCACTAGTACAATAAAGTTGGAATGGCCTTGTCTAATTTTGTAAAATAGTCGACATTGATGATTACGTACTTAAAACCATTGGAAAAAATCGAGTTGCATTTCACATAATCAATATCCCATTTGAAAAAAGGGTTTATGATGATAACTTGATGCAAAGGTGTTGGAGGCGTTCTCATTTTGGGAGTGAAGATATGGAAACTAAGATAGTGTTTGACTGCCATAACGCAATCCAAGGAAAGAGTTGGCCATAAATAACCACTACAGATAAGGTTTTGAGTTTTGGCTCTCTAAGCACCCCTATGGTAATCATTTAGGATCTTCTCTACCTCATATAGGGAAAGGCATTGTCATAATATGGTATTGACTCCTCATAGATATAGGCCATCCCCAATAGCAAGGTATTAGGGATCTTGGTGGTAAATGCGATGATGATCTTCCCGGTTGAGGTGAGGACCAAAATTTTGAGTGCAGACTTAAAATAGGATGTTGCCATAGCATGGCTCATTTGAATATATGGTAAACATATGTTTCTTTGGTATTTGGTCAATGATGGGATATGGGAAAAACATAGAGATTAATTTCATAATGAGCTAATCCAATGCTAATGCTTTTGTGCTCTTAGGTGTGACAAAGTTGATATCATATTATTGAAGGATAAGAATCCACTTAGCGACATGACCTTAGATGAGGTGCCTATTCAAAAGGTACAACATTGGGTTTGAATAAGTGACAAATTTGCTTAGACTCATTAATATGTAGTGATGAAGCTTTTAGAATAAAACACATACAACCACATAATCTTGTGATATGATATGCTCCCGATGCAAAGAATATTCTTGGACCAACACTCTAATGATGGAAAAGTCAAATGTTGAAACATAAAAAATAAAATCTACTGTGAAATATGGAGGGAATACTAGTGGAGTGAAGGTAAGATATTTTTTCAATGCGTCAAAACAAGCCTACGCATATTCATCCCAAATGAAAGGAATGTTGGATCGTAAAAAACATAGGAACCCATAAACTGTGGTGGCATAGCCTGGTATGAAGTGACGTAGGAAATTGGATTTACCTTGCATACTTTGTAACTAGCACAATATTTTCCAGGAAGGTAGGTTAACAATGGATTCAAATTTTAGCAGATCAACTTTGATCCCTTGTTGGAAAATTATGAATCTTAGTAACTGACCAATAGTGACATATAATACACACTTGAGAGGGTTCAAGTGGATGTTATACTTTCTACATCAGAGAAATAGTTATGAGAGGTCCTCCAAATGCTATGAATTCTTCTTGGATTGAGATGTGTGATCATCCAAGTAAGCTAGGATGATATGGACCAAATCATGAAACTAGTATGACATGGCCCCCATGGTGTTTTTTAGACCAAACAACATAACTCGGTATGTGAACCTTCCCCATCGGGTAGCGAGGGTAATTTTATAATGATCCTCTTTTTAGATCTATATCTAGTTGTATCTCGAGAATCTATACATAAAGGAGAGGACATTGTTGACACCAAAAATTGATCCATACATCATGGTACATTTGCTACTTCCATCTTACTAACATTTACACCAAAAAGACAACATTTTTTTACCTTCATATATCAAAAACCCAGAAAACCAATATTATAGACCTCCCCTTTTTCCTCCCACAAAAAGGAAAATGGATATATCCCACAAAATTTGGAAATTCCACAAAAATAGGGATTTCCACCAAAATAGGGAAAAGCACATCTAATTTGAAGAAGTACTAGCGGTTTGTGGTAAATACCACCATGGTTTGAAAACCTAAACCCTTAATATTTTTCTTATTTATAAGATATGAACGTCCTCATTCAAAACATTCCCAACTTGAGCATCATTACTCTACCAAAATTCCCTCTGAAACCTGAACCTCATTTTCATTCTCATTTCACCCCCTCGGTTGATCTTTGGAACCTCTGTGATGGATAGTCATTAGAGAAAATTTAGGATCTAAAACGAGCCACCTCATAAGAAAAAGAGCCATTGAATTTAATAGAAGCAATAGGATTTCAATAAAAGAGTAAACCATAATGGTTGACTTCGCATATTTGTCATAAAAAACTACTTTTTAAAATTTATATATTCAACTTATCTCCATGTGGTTTTACTCAAATTTCAAGTGGGAGCTCTTGTTGCATGCAAAATCAAATTACAGATCCAATGAGTAACCACACTGCATACTTTTTAGGGACCCCACCCCATAAAAAATGTGAGATACATTAAAAAATGTGTTACTTGGAAGTAACACATTCTTTTTAATGTATTTCACATTTTTCATGGGGTGGGGTCCCTCAAAAGTATGAAGTGTGGGTACTTGTTGGATGCGTAATTTATGTGTGTCGAATGATAGCTCATGATTGAAATTTGAGTAAAATGACAAGGATATATGTTGAAAATATGAAGGAAAAAGTAGGTTCTTTCTCCCTTCCTCCAAACTTCATACATATTATTTTATTATTATGACTATTATTTTATTATTTTCCTTAGGAGGCCCATTTTAGACCTCAAATTTGCACTATTGTAGAGGCACCAGGTTGCTTGGAACCATGAAAAGATACAGTCTACATGGCTGCAAAATTCCCCATCTCTCGAGGCACTCTTATTCCATGTACAACCCATTTATTTTAACAAAAATGAAAATATTCTTTGATATGCTATGTAATATCCCGAAGGTAAGCCACGAACATATGTGATTTTTATTATTTGATATTATGCGGCACTAGGTTCCTGGACTATAGAATATGGACATTATTACTATTATATTATTATTATAACTACCTATAACTAAATAATGGCTCAATATGGTCAAGAACATTGCTGGGGGGTCTTGGATTCCACATGTGAATGGGTTGGGGTTAGGGGTGGTGGCTTCGCATAATAGTACTCTAGTCTTCCTAAATTTAATGGTATTGGACAATGAAGGTCCTAAATTACCTAATTAATGTTTGGCATGCACTATTTCTCCCTCATTGGAGAGAATATCCCTTATCCACATATTTTCAGGGCCCACACTCACACCACTTTTGTCTATTGCACCTATTTGTCTAGGTTTGGTTAGGAATGCACCTAACTTGTAGCTCCACTGTAATTTGAGTGTTTATTTAGTTAAATTGAGTTACTTTTAGTTAATTCATTTAATTTGAATTAATATTGAGTTAATTCCATATAATTTTAGTTAAGTTGAGTTTAATCAAGTTATTGTCAGTTAATATTGAGTTAATCTTTAGTTACACCAATGAACTAGAGTACTATTAGTTAATTAGAGTAAATTTGTTTAATTAGAGTCATTTTAAGTTAACATAAGTAACCATCAATAAATTAGTTAGTTATCCTTAACTAATTAGTGAAATTGTAGTTTAAAATTCATTTGTATTAAGTTAATTAGATGGAATCGAGACATCTTCAATTAAATTGAGTAATTATGTGTCAATTTGAATTATCCTAAGTGCATGGAGGTGTTTTCAATGATAATTTGAGTTAGCCAATGTATAGGAGTGTCTTCTTAATTGTTCTAGGCTCAGCATTAGTGGATTCATGTTTCTCTATTGAGAACTTGAATGAGTCAGCTAGTGATTTTGGAAGCCCTAGTGATTGGGAGTCCTTCCTTAGTGATTTTTAGTCAATATCTAGGAGGAAATCCAAACTGGTCTAAGGAGGCTTAAATTGCTCCAGATTTCATTCATTCATTCAATTTTGAGTTTCTTGGAGAGGGGGTAGAGAGGTCTCACAAATATTGCACATGACAAAGAGGAATTTGGTATAGGAAATTGAACACTTTTTCACCAGTTTGTCTTGCAGGTTGTGGATATCCTATGAGAAGAAGTAATTAAATATTGGATATATAATCTCCATTGAATTTAAATTCTCTAGTAGAGATTGGGATTGGTATTTTGCATCAGGGAGGTTTAGAAGGGAAATCTAATTGCCATTGAACTTGAATTCTCTAGTAGAAATTCAAATTGGTATTTTGCACCAAGGAGGCCAGGAAGGGATATCTAATCTCCATTGCATTTGAATTCCCTAATAGGGGTTTGAAGGGTTAATAAGTGTTATGACCGGTGAGGTGAGTAACTTCACCATATCTTGTTTGAAAGGAGAGGGAGTTAATCCTGTGTAGACCTCTCCATTTTTGTGCCAGGATTTGTAGGAGAGGGGGATAATCCTGAGCAAGTGACCTAGTTATATTGCTCATCTTATAGGAGAGGGGGTATAATCTTGTACACGAGAGTAATTGTGGTAAGTAGTTATCTGGGAGACTGGGTATAAGATTGAGAAGGATTCCACACTATCCATAACTTTTCTTTCGGGAGAGAGCGTATAATTTTGAGAAAGAAACTGTAGGTTTCTAATCTTGTCTTTCAAGACAGGGGGATAATCTTGAGAAAGAGGGGTTAATGTTCATGGTTTTTCCTTGAATTAGGGGTGTAATAATATGCTACACATAGATCAATTTAGAATAGACCTTCTTGTGTGAATTCCAAGACCTCATCTCAGGGGTGACCTATACTATTCTCTAGTAGAAATTCAAATTGGTATTTTGCACCAAGGAGGCCAGGAAGGGATATCTAATCTCCATTGCATTTGAATTCCCTAATAGGGGTTCGAAGGGTTAATAAGTGTTATGACCGGTGAGGTGAGTAACTTCACCATATCTTTTTTGAAAGGAGAGGGAGTTAATCCTGTGTAGGCCTCTCCATTTTTGTGCCAGGATTTGTAGGAGAGGGGGATAATCCTGAGCAAGTGACCTAGTTATATTGCTCATCTTATAGGAGAGGGGGTATAATATTGTACACAAGAGTAATTGTGGTAAGTAGTTCTCTGGGAGACTGGGTATAAGATTGAGAAGGATTCCACACTATCCATAAATTTTCTTTCGGGAGAGAGGGTATAATTTTGAGAAAGAAACTGTAGGTTTCTAATCTTGTCTTTCAAGACAGGGGGATAATCTTGAGAAAGAGGGGTTAATGTTCATGGTTTTTCCTTGAATTAGGGGTGTAATAATATGCTACACATAGATCGAGTTAGAATAGACCTTCTTGTGTGAATTCCAAGACCTCATCTCAGGGGTGACCTATACTAGCGGTCTTTGCTTGGCAATGTCTAAGGATGGGAGGAAAGTTGTCTGGATGGAACAGTTGCTTCGCTAAAAAATATAAGTACTTATGATATGATATTACCTTATATTTGATTCTATATATGTTCCCATAGAGGCTATTATATATCTTCCATTTTATGATCTCAAATTGTATATATGCTCATGATGAAAGGCTAACCATTTGTTGGTGAATTGGCAGCTCGTGGAGCACGCATGTGAATATGCGAATCTATCTATTAGTATCTAGATTGATTTGGATTATGGGATTCAATGGGATCTAGTATATGTGAATACCATATGGCTGTGTATGGAATTTACATACCAGATTTACAATGGGGATTACAACTATTAATTGATGTGGTAAAAATATGATAAAGTAGTATTACATTTTTGCCTCCATTGTGTGTGGAAATGTTGATTGTTTACTATCATAAATGAAGTTTCATTTCCTTACGTAAATATCATTTATTAGTTTTCTTTGAAAGCATATCAAATGGATCTTATTGAGTAATATTACATTGTGTGTACCCTATATCCATCCTTATCATTGTTAGGAAGCCTGTTTACCTGGCCTTGATGTTCAGTTTGGGGTCATGTACGTTACATGCTTTGTGTGTGTTAAAGAGTAGAGTTTTATGCTAATGGTTTACTGTTACTTTATTCATTTACAACCCTTAGTTCACTATTTATTTCTTCATACTTTCCATTTAATTTGTATGTTTCTCGACCATATGCATGCATTGACTAGTTTTTATTTGCTTAGTTTTACTAGTAGTAACTCTCATTTATCATTGCATTTACACCATCATCTTGATCTTCTACTAATACTTCCATAATTATTAGTAGGTGTCATTTAGCACTTGCTAGTGTGAATAACCTAGCCACGGATTTGGTGCCTATACTGGGTCGATCCCTATCATTTTCCAGTATTGTTTTTTTTTATTTGCATTAGTCTTATTGTTTTCCTTTTTCCCATTATAGTCCTTTTCTATCTTTTTCTATTTGTTGCAGACATTAAAACTGACCTGTTTCAGCTAGTCTAGTCCCTAGAGACACACAATATTTTTTTTGTAATTTTGATGCCCATCGCTTATGTTTTACTATTGGGAGTGGAAAATTTTCCAATTTTGTTCTATAGAGAATGAACCCATTGCCCTCGAGACCCTAAGAAGTGCAATATGATATCCTAGAGCCAGGTCGCTCATTTTATACCAACAAGAGTGACTCAGTCGTAGTTAGGGATTCTAAGAGAGACTCAGTCACCTAAAGAACCTCAAAAGGACCAACCTTCTTCCCTAGGTCTAGGTAACTTCCTTTTTTCCAAGGAAGGGTGACTTAGTCGCTCTTGATTCCTAGATAAGTGTGACTAAATCACCAAGAAGCTCCTGAAAAGATCAACCTTCTCCCTGGACAACTATTTCCCGGTTTCTTTCTCTTGGTGCAAATCAGTTACCTAGATCTTCCCGTAGTCTGACTAAGTCTCCCCTTGTGGCCCGATAAGAGTGACCTAGCTCCCTATTCTACTGTTTTGATTCCAGAGTTTTGAAATATATGTTTGAAAGTGTTTTTCATGTAGAGATAACAGAGTATGATCTTCCTCTGTACCTAGTGCAATATGTAGGGATCAAAAGTATGGTCTAGAATGAATTCATTAGGAGTCAGGTGATTTTTATCCTTGGCCCCCTACTGATTAGTTTGATTTTGTATAATTTTTTTTTGTCTACAACTACACCCTATTTTTCTTGCTATAACTGATTTTAGATATGTTTTTATGCCCATGTTTTCTATTAAACAACAATGTTCCTGCATTGCATGAAAATAGTTGAGACATATTTATATTGATTTTTTTGTTGTTTTCGTGAGTTGTATTAGATACTAATTATGTCTTTTTAGGAAAGGGAGACGCTTGACCATTATTGAAGAGAAATGGTTTTTAGTTTAGTTGATTTCAATATTTTATTTTTAGTCATACAAACCTCACTTGAACACAACACACACCTTAATAATTACAATTCTTGGTTCATGACCCCAATCTTAGACTAAAATTTACCCTAACTAACAAACACTAACTTCAGTTGAATAAAAAAAAATTGTAGTTAGGTAGAACATCGGGGATAGGCATCCAAAAAATTCCCCTTTTTCACATACATCTGAGTCATAGATATTGAACTTTAGGGATATAAAATTCTTTTGTATTTATTGGCACAATTGATACCAATTTGCCAAGGGGCCTCTTGTTTCATGGGGGTAAGTGGCGAGGCTAGTTCTGTAATTATGGGTGGAATTCCACTCTCCACTTTGTACTAAAGGACAAGTGCTCATTGTCCTCATCGTATATACTGGTGACCATACTGGTTGTTCAACGACTAAAGAACTAAATCTATGGGTAACCATCCCAGAAATTCCTTGAACGAGGTAGTCTAGTGTCCATTCTTATAGGTATTTTTTACATGGGATCCCTCTTGGTATGGGGATATCCCTTAGCCATATTGATCTTCTATTTTGTATCGTTTGATTTCATATTTAATCACCCTGTAGGAGATAATGGTTGTGAGGGATTCCAACTATTATTTAGGTGTTTGCATGCTCCCATGCCTCATAGGTTAGACATTATTTTTTCTTTTGTAGGTAGTGATGATCATTGGATTTCTAGTCACTTTGTTATCACTCACCTACTATAGAACATAGTTGTAGTATATTTTTGAGCTGATTTTTGGCCTAATTGCCCATTTTTTTGAGAGCTCTCATTCTTTACACTCAGTGGCATTGATATTTTTTAGCGTACATTAAGCCACCCATTTATCATTTGCACACTTGTCATTATTAATCCTTTAAGGTATTCCCATAGGATTCATGGGTAGTTGCCTCACTACATTACCTTACATCGTATTCCTCGAACCCCTATTCGGCACTATTCACTATCTCTAGAACTTGTTTTAAAGTGAGTTAAGTTTGAATATGATTCTTGTCAGTTAAATCCATCACCCACACATAGCCCCATGTATTTTCATATTCCTTCATCTGGTGGCGGTATCATCAACCCCTTTTATGATGGAATAGTGGGATGCATATCTATAATAGGTCCTTTACCATCCGAAAACCCTTCTACCGGGATCCCACCATAAGGAATGCACCCAAATGGAACCCACCCATGGGGAATCCATCTATAGGTATCCCATCCATTAGGGTACCTCTCACAGGGAAACGTAATTTGGGAAATCCTCATATTAGGAACCCTCTCACTGGATACCCCTCAAAGGACACACTTTAATAGGGATCCCATCCATTGGATACTTTTCCATGGGAAACTCATCCACTGAAAACACCCCTCTAGGGGATCCTTCTACTGAGAACCCTCACACGGGGAACCATCATTTGATTGTTCCTCCAATTGGATCCCCCACATATACAACTATGCCATTCATGACTACTCTTAACCTCTCAAAATTTGCACTATTGGTCAATGACCTAGTCTGCCACAACCCTAGTTTTCCTTTGATGCCCACCAAAATTATATCTGACATCCCTAAGTTTGAAGGGAAGAGTAGGGAAGACCCCTAGATCCATGATCATGTCATTCCTCTATGGTGTTCCTCCAAATCCATAGTGAATCAATCTAATCGATTTGAATCTTATAGAGAACCTTGATTGACACTAAATCCAAGTGTTACATTGACCTTCCCCATGGGATGCATCCCACCTTTGCATCCCTAACATCACCTTCCTATAGTTATTTCAGTTTCCCATCAGGTACAAAACGGGTGTCAAGATTATCCTTTCTTTTAGTCAAACCACCGCAACCCATAGCACAGACCACATTCATGAGTGGCATAAGAGACGTAGTTTATGTAAAATAAAGCTAAATGATCGTATTTTCCTGGTCTGGTTGCTAAAGTCCCTCATCCTTTCCATTTCCAAGGATGTGGCATCTACGTGACCACATTTTGAGGAGGAATCTACCCTAAAGTACCAATAGTTTGACCTTATTTACACATAATCTATCTACCTATACACTATCCACCTAGGTGCGCCTTGTAGATACTCCTCTTGGAAAGATCCATCAGTGACATCGCATGCCACAGACAGTCTCATTGGTACTATCACATCTATTATTTGACCCTACCTACACCTACATCCAATAAGATAGAAATATGTTTTTTACAATACAATGGGGACCCAATTAAATAGTTCTACTTGTTTCTTTTCACATGAAAGGGCATGTCTTTTAGTTAAATAGAAAATTAATCATTTCTAATTATTAGTTATCTTTTTATTATTTTTATTACTATTTAATATTTAGTATTTATATTATTTATTTGTTACATTGCCTTCCTCATCAAGATGCTTTGTCCTCAAAGAATACTTTATCAAACTTCTTTATAATTTAATATTTGACGTAAAACCATGTGCTACCTCATAAAACCATGCGTGGTTTTATGAATTCTCTTCTTTAACCTTTTTTTTTCCTTTTTTATTTTCCTTGTTGATAATTCTTTTTCCAACTCATTGTAATATTTTTTTTCTTACTTCTAGTTCTTTTCTTCTTATTTGTAGCTGAAATAATTTATTCTTTTTCTCCTTTTTATTGTATTTTTCAAGTTAATTTTTTTTCTTTGCCAAAGGCCTACATTAAAAATAATGTCCAAGGGCCAAGTTTCGGCAAAACTCCGAGAAGGGTTTGTGGCTAAAGGCTGGAATTCGAACAAGGTCCTAGATTATGGCTAAAACACAAGTTCTAGAGAAACTCTGAGAAGGGTATGTGGGCAAAGGATGTAATCAAGCCCAAGAACGGGCTCTGATACCACATGAGCTAGACAAAGTTCACTCACACATAAGACTTATCTAAAATGTTTGGAATATTAAATAATCCAAATATTTAGAACATAATGTATAAAATATGAATGTTGAATAAGATACGAATATGATTTTTACAATACAAGGAGACCCAATTAAATAGGTCTATTTGTTCCTTTTCACATGAAAGGGTATGTCTTTTTGTTAAATTAGATAATTAATCATATCTAATTATTAGTTATCTTTTATTATTATTATTATTATTATCATTATTATTATATTTAGTATTTAGTATTTATATATTATTTTATTTGTTACACACCAGGTAGGGGGAGGACCCCCTCCAAACCTCCTAGGAAACAATGGATCCAATCCTTCCAACCAAGATTCTAACCAACCCCCCAAGCAAGGAAATAAATCATAGTTAAGGACTAACCACCCATGTTCTTTTTGCAATGTATATGGAAACTACATGCATTGTTTGTGCACTTTTTGTTGACCCAGGTTCGTATCCTCGTTCGTTAACAAAACCTAAGATATCATCTCGATAGAGGAGATCTGCATCAACAACACTTGTGACGTAGATGAAGTCTCATCCAAGATATCTTATTGGGAACTGCCAAAACTAGGTTTCTGCAGTTATGAGGGGGATTTACCTATTACAACACTATCAGACAACTAGACCAAAACTCGAAATAGAGCTATGTCCCATACATTCATTCACAAAGATAGTACATTGATCCGCGGACATATATAATAGAATATAACATAGATCATTAACACATAATTAACTCATTTAGATGTGCGACACATATATATAATTTCATTCACAAGAGGGTTTGTGCAACACATTCAGATCATATCATTTGCCATAGATACACATTCAACACAGTCACAGATATTAAAGACACATAGAGACAAGATATAATGTGGAAACCCATATGGGAAATACCACAAAGGTGCTCTTCCTTTGGCATAAGAAATGGTTTAGTAACTTTGGTATGTGCACTCATCTTACAAACTCTTATTTTTATATTCTATACAATTCATGTATTCTCTTGTCTCATGCTCGCTAGTTATATCTCTCTTTATTTCTTGCTCTCTGAATGGTCCATGATCCTCACACAACCTAGATCAATTACTTTATTATTTACAAATCTTGCTTTCTTTCTTCTGTCATCATCATCCGCACACAACTTGGATCAATGCTTTTAAATTTTTTTATACTTCTTGATTTAATCATCGACTAACTCTCAACTGTCAGTTGACAAGGAGTCTTTATAATTTAAACCATCCTATTACATCTAAAAATAGGAAATATCATCCCAAATTACAATATTGTTTGATTACTAAAAGAAATATTTTAGTATAACTAACTCTTTAAGAAAATTAAGTCAAATTCTGCCTTTTTACTTTCTTTATTTCTCTTTCACCGTGGCTCCTTCCATCGCAGCTTTTACTTGCACTTGAGACCAAAATATTCATTTTTTCAATCATTATTATATCTAACATTTCCTAGGGACAACAAGCGCCAACCACTCACCTGTGGCTCATCTCGAGCCACATTAGTTAGAAATATCTATCAATGCAACCTTGCTCTAAAATTATTGAAATATTTTCACAACCTACTCCATTTCCTGTCACATTTCCTCCTGTACCGTCTTCAATTTTTCTACAAGTTCAGAACTTATATGTTCTGAATTTGTCATTCCTATCGAAGCCGATGCTTATTGTACCTTTTCATAAATAGGTTGAATAATACATTTTACCTTCTCTACTTCTTCTTGAAGTTCTGTGACATGGTCTATTATTTTATGTTTTTGTGTGCATAGTTTGGCTACTTGTTGTTATAGTTTCTTCATATCAACAGCCTGGGCCACATTTTTTATTGTTTACAACTTTCACTTCATTCTTTAGTTGGGTAAAGTATGCACCATAAGTATGCAATTGATTTGTCACCTGCTCCAACTCTGCGTCAGGGATTAAGACTTTTGATGACTGAGAAACTTATTTGACTACTTTGGCACATAGTAGTTATGATTCTTCCATATTTTGCACAACCTTCATGGATTCCTTTTTTCTCTCTTGTAGTACCTCTGATGGTGTACTTGGCATCATTTTTTATTCTAAATCCACAAATTTGTTGCGGAGGTTTTCAACAACTTCACCTAGTCTGAATACTTTTTCTTTTGCAGACATTTTTGGTTTGATTCCTTCATCCATGAAGTTGATACAAGTCAATGTGACATTTGCTTCGAGTCACTACATGTCATCCTACCAGGTCTTAGCTTTATTCTTAGTCTCCTTGACTATTTGTTTGAGAGACGAAATGGTGTTCTTTGATGTTTTTATCTTTTCATATATTTCCCGCTACATTGTCTTCATCTCTTCGACTGCATCCCGTTGAATAGAATGAAAGTGATACATTGGAACTGTAGAAAAATGAATAGTGACATGGCCAATATTCTTGACCATGATATTAGGATCCAATGTTCCCATGTCAATTTATTGACCACCTACTTGAGTCTTTTTCTGTTCAAGTGTCGATGGTGTTTCAATGGGTCTCTCTTTAGATGGGCCAACTTGGTCCAACGACACAGTTGAATATGGTGCTTGGTTGATCATGACTCAAACTTATTTCAATGTAGTACAAAGTACCCATGGTAAATCATTAATGTTTCCTATCAGTTATGTATTTCATTCGTTAATATTCCTATACATTTGGTTTGCAATTTATTCCACTATGTCTGAAAGCAAATTATAATCATCATTTCTAAGGCCGACAAGCCCAGATGATATGTCATCCTTCCTCTTATTCTGACTTGGATCAGTCTTTTCTTAGTTCTTTCTCTTATCTCCCAACTATGGATTTGTTGGGGTCGCACTGGATTCATCATGATTGTTGTAGGGAGAGCTCTTTGGGATTTCTACTACTGGATGTCCTCCATGATATCCATTGTAATTTTCCAATGGGTCATCCTATCGCAGTTTTATTCTATAGAGAGTTGGTCCCTTGTGACAGGTACCTGACATTATTTAGGCTAGTGCTGAATAATGGCTTCAATTTATTCATCGATTAACTAGAATTGCATTGTTAACCATTGGTTCTAGGGTCCTGTCAGGGCTACAAAAAGATATGGTGTGCCTCGACCAAAAATATTATAATATTATAAAACTTCTTAACAGTTTCCTCTGTTATCTGCAACTACTTCTTAACAAAATGTCAGATTGCTTCATCTTGTAGATAGAACTTAATATTATTATCTTTTTGTCTTTATGGTTTCTCCTTTTCGAACTAGATATTTTGATAGCTAGCTCCTTTGCATGGAATAAGTAAAACTACCCCTTGGTATTCGGGTGGTTCGACCAATGTGACAAATGAGATTAAATTTAACATCCATGAGCAATTAAAGGGGTTACCTTTATCTTGTGAATTGATGATGTCAACTATTAAATCATTCAATAAATATGTTTCCTAGTGCATTTGGACACTGTATGTGCATTTATTTACTACAAGGATTGTACCTATTGTACACTGGTTCGGTCTCATATTTCGTAGCAATTTTCTAGATAAGACTTTGGTTGCGAACTGAATAGTAGTGTCGTTGATAGACACAATAGGAAGGCCTTTCTTATCTCACATAAAAACATACTTTTCCGTCATTCTATTGACCAGAGTTGTATGTTGGTCCTTGCAAGAAAAAAATAATGTTGGCTCAAATCCTACAAGGGGGAATCTTGTGATAGATGCTATCAACTCGACATCAACTGATATTTTCCTATTGAGCTATAGACATCCACTGTGAAAGCACACTAGTATTTGTTTTACACATGCATTTACTTTTGTTGTGTGACCGAAATGTGGCATGTGCATTAGTGAGAGAAGACTTGATTTATCCAATCCTCTATCCCATTCCATTGGAACAATGTGAATCAGGACACCCTCCATTTCCCTAAAAGTAGTCATATATCTGTCCATGGCAAGTTGTAGAAACTTGTGTAGGTCATGGTCGATGAATCATAATTTCTTCAAGTTTGGGATAGTATATTTTGTCACCTAAACTCCTTTAGGAATGGACAGTGATAACAACTGATACTTCCCATCATACTAATAGTAACCTTCGATGCTTTAGATGGCCTTGGTGGAACATAGTAGGGAAACATGGATGTTGAACATGTTTGTTTATATTTAAGTGGAGGTGGTGTTCACTTATTGCGACCAGTTTCATGGCTATATCATTTCCTTCTTGACGTGTGGGGCAGGTTTGGACGAGAAACAACTTTTGGGATCACTAGTGGTTGTGAAACAACTTCTGTCCATTATTCCATAATGGGTTTAGGTGAGGGCATTTAAACTCTTGATTCTTGAATTGTGCTTGTGGTCAAGATAGAAATGACCATGCTCTGTAAAAATGTGCTTCATCTCAAACATTTGTAGACAAATAGTTTAGTGTAGAAAAATTAGTCGGATGCAATAGAATAATGAAACTTTAGCATAAAGATAGTTTATATCACGGGTTCAATCAACTGTTTATTCACATGGTCTTGCAATAAATGGAAAGGTGATGGCAAATTCTGTCACATGAGGAAATATGTCTAATAATTTCAAAGAAATCGTCACTTCTCTTGTCAATTCGTCGGTAGTTATTGTGCATTAATGGAAGATGTGACCCAAAATGACACTTCCAAAATATTCCATTACTTCACATTAGTTCTCATCCAACTGTAATCTTTAACAAAAATCCATCGTGTGACAGCAATTACTCTTTTGCAAGAGGCATATATCCTATGAAAAAATTCTCCTCTTGCGATAGATAGATACTCTGCACCACTTTTCTTCTTTCTGTGACAGATGTATAGTCTGTAACAAGATTTATTTTTTTGTGACATAAAATATCTTGTGCGACAAACCCATGGTCTGCGACAACATTCTATACTTTGCAATATCAATTCTTATTTTTACAAAACACTCATAAGTTTGTGAAAAATACTCATAATATTTTTGAAAAACAATCATAAATGATGTGATAGAAACACTCATAGTTTTTCTTTTTGTTTTTACCTTTTTCCCATTCTCTTTTTGAAATACCAGTTGAGAGAAGTGAGCATATCCTGACAAGGATTTAGCCGACTTCCATTCACTAACCCTTTGAACGGTGTACCATCTAACTTCTATAATTTCATTTCTCTTACTTCGAATATCTGAAAACCAATATACAGTCCCAGCCAATGTGTCCAAATATTTCCAGGACGCTTCAAAAACTTACCGTCATAGAGGAGAACAGGATCTCCAATCTAAAACTATGTATTCTTAATATTTAGGTCATGCGAAGATTTCTGTCACAACTTCTTGACATTTTGATGATATTCTATGATGAATTTGTCTTCTTATAATTGTACAAACTACAATAATATTTCTTCGACATCACCAACATCATTCATTTTGGTAATTGCAGCTATCCTTAAACTAGGTACAATATACTCCATCAGCATGAAATACTCTTTTCCATAAACCTGTCGAACTGGAGTTTGTCCTGTCAACTTTTTATAGGTGGTGCAATACAACCATAGTATTGCAGGGATTTTATGATAAAAATAAATATATTTGAACATTACAGATCTTCATCAATACATTCTCCATAATTTTATTGAATGCCTCAATAACACCATTTTCTTGTGGATGTTACAATCTTGTCTTCCGATGCTAAATTTGAAATTCTTTAGTTAATTTGTCAATCAATTGGTTGACAAAATGTGTTCCTTGATCACTTATCAAAATATTTATACATCCAAATTGGGTTACTACATGGTCGAAAAGAAATCTTAGAGAATTCATGATAGTACAATCCTTTACTGGAGTTGCTTCAACCCATCTTGTCAAGTAGTCAGTTGAAGTGATTATGTAATGTGCACCCATTCTCTTTCCTGGTGGATTAATAGGATAGACAAAATAAACAACCCATTTATCAAGTTCCTGTAAATTTACTTGTGGTAATAATGGAATCTCATCTCATCGTGATGGTTTTCCAGTTCTTTGGTGGATATCACAGCTACGACAATAATCTCTAGTGCATGCATGTATGGTAGGCCACCACAATACACCCTGTAAATTTTTTGCATTGTCTCTTTTCCTACATAATGGCTTCCTGTGACACCAACATGTACTTCATTCAACACCATCGGTCTTTCATGTTCCAAGATGTAGCTACGAAGAATTTTATCTGGACCCATTTTGTATAACTATCCAATGATTAACTAGAAATCTGCAGCTTTGACCACTAATTGTTTCTTCAATGCAGTATTGAATCCTTTTGGCACATATCCTATAGTTAAGAAATGTATAACATCTCTATATTGATCAACAAAAACATTTACTACAAATAGTTGTGCGTCATGGGGACTATAATTGATATTACCAGGCTCTTGTCCACTTTCTAGCCTTAACAGTTGCTCTGGCCCTAAATTTAGTTGACATGGATTAACAATGATCTCAAATTTGAATTATTGGAAGAGGATAATCCATCAAAAAATATTCCCCAACACCGTCTTATTGACCAGATATTTGAATGCAAAATGATCTGTATACATCTTAAAACGTTTTCCCAGCAAATAGTGTCAAAATTTCTAAAGAGCATATACCATAGCTAGTGCTTCTCTTTCTGTTGTGGTATAGTTCTTCTCCGACGTTGGTCTTTTTCTACTAGAAAATGCGGTGGGATGTTCAATAGATCCTTCTCCTAGTTGTGCAAGAACAACACCCAGCACAAAATACGGCACATCAACATCTACATGAAATTCCTTCTTCCAGTATGGAAATACTAATATGGGTGTTGTAACCATCTTGTTCTTCAAAACTTCCAGAATCACTTCACATTGTTCACTCCACTGAAACCTAATATCCTTCTTCAATAAATTCTCTATAGGGACACTCACCTCTGCATATCCTATAATAAATTTATGATAGTACCCCATATGTTCCAATGTATTTCTTTGTCATGTCCCTCCCTTGAAGGGACCTTGAATGTGTTGACCTTGACAAACACCTAGGGAGACAAAAGATGAATTAATTAATTTTCCTAGGGAATTTTGTTAATTTCATACTTAGGAGGAATGTACTAAGTTTGTTTCCAATCTTGGATTATTTTTATGTTATTATTTAGTTAATATGAAAATAATACATGTGGAATTGAGTTTCCATGTTAGGGGGTGCATTAGGAAAGTAAACTTGCATTGAAGTACAAATTATAAAGTGACAAAGAATCTGGAAAAATAAAACAGGAAGAAAAAGAAAGAAACTGACAAAATCAAGGAAATACTGTTAGTTCAAAAGAAGGAAACTTTGGGCCAAAGGAGGGAACAATTTCTATTTTTATGAGCAATTACAAAAGAAGAAAGTGCAGGAAAAGAAATCAGGGTAAAAGCATGCAACTTTGTGCCAAAGGAGGGCGCAGTTTCTATTTTGATGAAGAGTTAGTGATAGGGAAACATCATACATGACTCATACATGCTATTTTTCTCAAGGAGGGTGAATTCATGATTAGGGTTAGGTTTTAGCAAGTGGAAACTTTCTCAACAGGTGAAGGACTTACTCAACAAGTCACCTAAGTCACTCAAGGTTTATTTAAGGGTGCTTCCAACTCCATTATTTAGTTTGGTTGATGTATGTTTTGGTATTGATTGAAGCTAAGCTTCAATACTGAGTGATGAACCTCAGTTCTCTTGGGTGATGCACCCCAAGTCCCATGTTCCTCTCTCCCTCTCTTCTCCCCATCTTCATTTCCGGTCATAAGGAAGCTAAGAAGCATCTTAATCCATTAATGGAGTGTTATTTCAAGTTCTAAATCCATTCCCATTCCAATGCAACACATTACAATGATTGGGATACTATACCATTCAAATCTTAGAGCTCTTTCCAATATTCCCTTCTTTTTCTGAGATATTGTTGATCAGATGTTATGAGGAGAGGTTGATGTCTCTCTTCCATTAATTGAGGTTATTATCAATCACTGATATCATTTTCATAACAGTACCAAAGTTTTTGTACAGTTTGAATAGTTTTCCACTAAAATTCTACCTCAAATTCTAGTTTTATATCCTTGTGATGAAGTCTAAATTAAGGAATGAAGATATGAAACTCCCATGAGATTAAATTCAACGCTAAATGATCTCTATTTATGTATTCTTACTGTAGCAGGGATTTGTCCTTGCTACATGGGTAGGAATGGCTCCCTTCTGTCTATAGGAAAGAAGGGTAGGTTCCTTCTTGTTGAAAGACTGAAAGGAAAAACGGAATGTAAAGAACAGTAATCAAAACAAAGATGGAAAGGAGAGAAATGATGGAGAACCCATCTACTAATAATGGGTTATGGTTCCGCTTCCAATGACCTGCAAACAATTTTTAGAAACTAGAAACATGCAAAACAAGTTAGGCAATAAAGCTGCAAATAAACCAGGGATTAGAAAGCAAATAAATCATTAAACAAAAACATAAACTAACAAGTTATACCTTCTCTTTGGGTGGAATTGGGCCACCATGCCCTGGCTTGAAGAAGCACCTCTCTCTTGTATGGGGGAGATATGGCTCAATGGAGATGGAAGAGAGGGAGTGTGCGTGGATTGAGAGACAAAGGGTCTCAAGGCATCCATGGTCAGCATAACAGTATGCAAGGGAGAAGTGTTTTGAGAGTCACCCCCACCCTCCTTTATAGCTTTTTTTGGGGTTTTAGGGTTTTAAACCCTTGGTCTAGGATTTAGCCCCTTTTTTGGGATTTTAGCCCCTTTCGCCCTAATTTTAGCCCCTTTTAGGGTTTTAACCCCTTTTTGGGGGCTTTGGCTCCTAGGAGAGTATTTTAGGCTCCTTTTTGGGGGCTTTAGCTCCTAGGAGAGTATCATGTTGAGATTATCCAAGCAAATAAGATCAAATGTTGCAATAGGTTAAGTATTTTAAATGATTATTTACAGAGTTATTTCAGAAGGGGCTCCCTTACTTTTGGGATGAACATGGAAAATTGGTATCCCAGTCTAATTATTAGGCTCTATTGGTTAAGGCTAGGATGGATCATAAGAAATTTGAGGATATGACCCAGTTCTTGACTAGGAAAGTTATAATTGATAAGCTATCCATGGATTTTGAAAATTTGTTTTTATTCATAACGATAGGTGCTAAGAGGGCTCCCATTTATTTTGTGGATCATGTGGAGCTAAGAGTTTTGGCCAAAGAAATTACAATTCATGAAGTGCCTTTTGAATATTAGTGGAAGACAATTGAAAATTTTGGAAGGATCAAGTATAACTTGCATCAGTGAAGACATTCATCCAAAATGCTTGAACAAAGCACATATCAAGGTCCACTTCAATGTGGAATTAAAATATTTTCTAATATTTAGAGAGATTTAGTTTTTAGGTATATGACATATGTAATAAGACAGTTACACGATGCCTATTTTTAAAAAATAGTAATTTAGGTATCAACTTGACGATATTTTTCATGTACAAATGCATTTATTTAAAATGTAATTGGGGTTGGAACCCATGAGAGGGAGAAGCATTTTTGTAACTGAGAATTTTCAAGTTTAATAAAAGAAAATCAGATCCAACCAAGAACTTTTCTAAGCAGAGATTCATGTGTTATTGTTTTATAGTATGTAATTTCCTTTTCTCTTATGCATGTTATTCCTCTTATTTTACAGCCTATAGTAAGGTGTTGCATATTGGTCGACTGAGACATGTTCCAATCGAGATAGAAGGACTCAATACATCTAGATAATTTGAAGTGATATATTGTTGATTAATCGAATGCGTATCTGGCATTGTTGGGGATCGACTGAGCCATGGATATGACATACTATTATCAGTTTTAAGAAAAGGATCTTAACATTTGAATATGAAAAGCTACAAGTGGTCACACTGCTTGATCCTATAGAAGGCTAGAGGTTTGTCGAGAAGGTAAATAATGAAGGACACGATGGATATCTAGAGAATATATACAATATTACCTCTACGATGGATGATTATGTGAATCTGACATAAAATTTAACATAATGTTCCTCAAATAATTTAAAATTGTTTTTGTGGAATTTGGGCATGTGACAATGTTGACCTTGAAAAACACCTACGGGGGCAAATGATGAATTTATTAATTTTCCTAGGGAATTTTGTTAATTTCATACTTAGGAGGCATGTACTAGGTTTGTTTCCAATCCTATTTTATTTTTATGTCATTATTTAATTAATATGAAAATAATACATGTGGAATTGAGTTGCCATGTCAAGGGGCATGTTAGCTGGAAATATGCACCTCCTGCAAACAAGAGTCGGTTCCCTATTCTGAATGGTTTAGATCTAGAACAAAACACAAACACCAAATGTTAAACTTCCCCTAGATCTGGTTAATCACTTGCATGAAATGCCATGATACTTCTCTCAAATGTTGTCCTTGCTATCCTTGAAGCTTTCTCCTATGATACTATAGAAGAGCCTGTAAAATATTAAAGACGACAAGAAAAGGATGATAGCATACAAGATAATCAACTAGATCTATGCTTGTGACCAAGGAATCAAATAATATATACACATGAAACAGTAAATATGGGAAATAAAAGACATTTTTTACTAGAAATTATTGGAGATACTACAACCTTTATGCCTTGGTTTTGAGATTTCCTTCCAGTGGATCCTTGCCTCTAACTTCACCTTGACTCCAATAACTCAAGAATTATTTTCACAGATTTTTGGTATGAAACACAATTCTTCCTCCTTTCTCCCATGGGGGATGAGCTAGTATTTAAAGGAATGGTAGGATAGGTATGGTTGAGGATCTAATGGGTCAGGTGGATATAGGATCCAAAAAGGGAGGATATGGAGCTCCAGGTGGTTCCTAAACCATAGGGATGAGGCTCCATGAAGGTAAGCTTTGAGAAGACTCTTGAAGATTCTCTTTTTACCTTGAAAACTCGAGCATCGCTCCTTTAATGAAGTAGACAGGAAGTGCTAAGGGGGTAACACTTCTTACAGTAAGGTTAGAAGCATTGGAACCACTCTTTTCTCATGTATCAGGAGCATTACCAACTCTTTGCTTCTTGGGTAACACTTTTGTCAATGGGGAAAGAGCGTTACCAGCTCAAAACAATGAAAAATTGTAAGGGGATATTTTTTCCTATCATTTCTCTAGGGAAAAGTTTGAGGGATTGAAGCAGATAAGGGAATACCTATCTCATAACATGATGGTGATGAGTTTTCAGTGTAATAGGGTGCATTAGGCAAGTCAACTTTCCTTTAATTACAAATTAGAAAGTGGCAATGAATTTGGAAAAAGAAAACAATCAGAAAAAGATAGCAAATGACAAAATCAAGGAAAACCTATCTGTTCAAAAGTAGGAAACTATGGGACAAAGGAGGGTGCAGTTTCTATTCTGATGAGAAGTTACAAAAGCAAAGAGTGCAAGAAAATAAATCAGGGTAAAAGCAGAAAACTATGGGCTAAAGGAGAGCACAATTTCTATTTTGATGAAGAGTTAATGATAGGGAAACATTATACATGTTATTTTCCTCAAGGAAGGAGAATTCATGATTAGGTTTAGGTTTCAGCAAGTGGCAACTTGCTCAACAAGTCACCCAAGTCACTCAAGGTTTATTTAAGGGTGATTCCAACTCCATTATTCAATTTTGTTGATGTATTTTTTGGTATTGATTGAATCTAAGCTTCAATAATGAGTGATGAACCTCAGTTCTCTTGGGTGATGCACCCCAAGTCCCATGTTCCTCTCTCCTTTTCTTCTCCCCATATTCATTGCAGGTCATATTGAAGCTAAGGAGAATATTTCATACATTAATGGAGTTTTATTTCATATTTTGTATCCATTCCCATTCCATTGCAACACATTACAATGATTGGGATACTCTCCCATTCGAATCTCAGAGCTCTTTCCAATATTCCCCTTTTTTTTTGAGATATTGTTGATCAGAAGTTATGAGGAAAGGATGATGGAACTATGCCACTAATTGAGTTTATTTTCAGTCCATGAAATCATTTTCATATTAGTACCAAAGTTTTTGTATAGTTCGAATAGTTTACCACTACAATTCTGCCTCAAATTCTAGTTTTATATCCTTGTGATGAAGGATAAATTAATGAATGAAGATATGAAACTCCTTTGAGATTAAATTCAGTCCTAAATAATATTTATTTATTTATTCTTACCTTTCTTCAATTATTACAGAGTTTCAAATAAGTTTGATTTACTTTGAGAAGCATTTCAACACCCTAGCTAGAAATGCATGAAAAAATGACGAGTTTTATATTTCGAATGAGTTAGAGGACTAAAACATTTAGAATATTATTTATTTCACTTTTTAGCATTCATTAAAATCATATTGAACATTTTCCAAGTTTGAAACTGTATTTTAGTAACCTTCTGTTATGTTTGGGCTCCCCAGAATTCAAGCCTAGAGTGTAGTCTAAGGGACTAGTTGTTCCTATGCAATTTCCTAAACATCCAAAATATGTTATAAAACTGCATAAAAATTTATATACTATCATATAACTTGATTTCATATCCATATCAATTTACTTAAGCCACTGGTTGTTGGAAGCGAATGTTCATTCCTAGTTGGCACGGTTGGGACACCCAGAAGCGCGGGAGTAGACTTCAATGGAGTTGATTTCAAAACCTAAAAATACCCAACATCCAATTTCTTAGGGAGAGAACTATATCTATCCAAAAAAATTTATCTTGGTTGCTCCCTTAGCCCTCTTCCATTGCCAGTTTTGTCATCAATGCCGACAATTTACCTCGCATAAAGAAGTGAATGGTTTAATATTAAAATTTAATTTCATATTCTAATTCATATCAATAGCAGATATAATATTATGATCTGATTTTAGATCAAGGATATTACATTCTTAATTGATTTACTATCGAGGGTGGTGGTAAGTCGACAATAATCATGATCTTTACATGATCCATTAGTATTCCATTGTGACAAACCACCTGACCCAAGAGAATTCCAAAAGGAGAAAAAAAAGGATTTTTTTCAAATTTAGGGTAATTTGGAACTGTCGACATCATTTGCACATCATTCTAAGGCTCTCAATATGATATTTTATTATCCCAAATGCCATACAGTGATCAAATAGACTTCACAGAATTTATGCATAAAATATTTAAACACAACAACAACTATCCTAGAAAAGATAGCATGAGCATTCTTGAGTCCTAAAGTCATTACCATATCATGGAAGTATCCCCACTCTTTTGCAAAGGTTGTCTTGTGTCGATCTTCCTTTGCAATTTTGATATGATGGTAACTAGAGAACCCACTAGTAAATGAATATATTTCTTGTCCACCAACACTCTCCAATATTTCATATGTAAACGATGTCGAAAATGGGTCATGTAGGAAGGAATAATTCAAATTTCTTATCTCGATGCAGATGCACACTTCACTCATAGTTTTCTTATCTTGTACTACCATAAGGATAATACATTCAAATTATTCAACAAGTTATATAATGTGTGCACTAACATTATGTCTATTTTTTTTTTAACTTTCTCTTTGTACCTTGGATTGACTCGATAGGGTCATGGTTTAACAGGATTTCAATCGAGATTCAATGGAATCTCCATTTATCCAAGATCTCCAATAATTACCTTCATTTTGGAAAAAATAGTGGGGAACAGATCCTAAAGTTCATCTAGTAGGTTTGTAATCTTTTTTACAATCTTATCATCCCATAATATCCATTATTAGCAAACTTTGGGTTCTTTGAAGAACCAATATTCACCTTCTTTATTTTCAAAGGATTCAGAAACTTGTCGCTTTACACACCTAATCCTTCCACCATGCGAGTACCTTCAGGCTCAAGAATATTTATGTTGCATGGGTCATCATCATCGGTTTCTCTTGTTAAATTATAGTATTCCATCCAATGTGTTAACTGTCGCACTTCTCTGATTAAAAAATTTCATCGACACATGAATATATTCAATTATATTAGGCCTGATTACTTGTAGAGAAACATCAATTGAGGGATGATCATCAACAAATTCAAACGTATGTCTAAAAATGGAAGCTATCTCTTCCCATTCAATTGTTCCTTGTCGCATCTCTACCGATGTATACCAGTTCCTCTTTATCATGTCCAAAGTATGTATAAACTGATGGACCCAGTCCTATCATGGTGATGTCTCCCATGTTGTGTGACAATGTTCAATATGGATTACAATATTAGTCACCCCTGTATATTTCACACCATTATAGATCAGTTTTCTCCAAATAGAACTTTTAACAGTATTCGGCATTGCGACCAATCTGAAATAGTTTCCTTGTGCACAAATCATCATCTTGCAGGTGTATCCTTTAATGCAAAGTTTAAATCTAACAAACACTGAGGTTATCTTATTTTCTCTTCAAATTCTGTCAGAAAATATTCCAGGTTAGGTAAACCTTCATAGGTAGGTAGATCACATACATCAGTACCTACCCGTCGCACTAATTTTTTAATTCTGGCACATCTTCACATTGATACTTTATAGAGTTGGTTTTACCAATTATTCAAAGCTTATGCAAAATCTAATGAACATGAACTAACACTTCTCCAACTAATATTTCCATTGGTTGTCAGATTCACATAATCATCCATCGTAAAGGTAATATTGTATATATGCTCTAGATATCCATCGTGTCCTTCATTATTTACCTTCTCGACAAACCTCTAGCCTTCTATAAGATCAAGCGATGTGACCACTTGTAGCTTTTCATATTCAAATGTTAAGATCCTTTTCTTAAAATTGATAATAGTATGCCATATCCATGGCCCAGTCGATCCCCAACAATGCTGGATACGTATTCGATTAATCAACAATATATCACTTCAAATTATCCAAATGTATTGAGTCCTTCTATCTCGATTGGAACCTGTCTCAGTCGACCAATATGCAACACCTTACTATAGGCTGTAAAATAAGAGGAATAACATGCATAAGAGAAAAGGAAATTACATACTATAAAACAATAACACATGAATCTCTGCTTAGAAAAGTTCTTGGTTGGATTTGATTTTCTTTTATTAAACTTGAAAATTCTCAGTTACAAAAATGCTTCTCCCTCTCATGGGTTCCAACCCAAATTACATTTTAAATAGATGCATTTGTACACGAAAAATATCGTCGAGTTGATACCTAACTTACTATTTTCTAAAAATAGGCATCTTGTAACTGTCTTATTACATATGTCATATACCTAAAAACTAAATGTCTCTAAATATTAGAAAATATTTTAATTCACCATTGAAGTGGACCTTGATATGTGCTTTGTTCAAGCATTTTGGATGAATGTCTTCACTGATGCAAGTTATACTTGATCCTTCCAAAATTTTCAATTGTCTTCCACTGATCTCCAGAAGGCACTTCATGAATTGTAATTTCTTTGGCCAAAACTCTTAGCTCCACATGATCCACATAAGAAATAGGAGTCCTCTTAGCACCTATCATTATGAATAAATACAAAATTTCAAAATCCATGGATAGCTTATCAATTATAACTTTCCTAGTCAAGAACTGGGTCATATCCTCAAATTTATTATGATCCATCCTAGGCTTAACCAATAGAGCCTAATAATTAGACTGGTATACCAATTTTTCATGTTCATCCCAAGAGGAACGGAGCCCCTTCTGAAATAACTCTGTAAATAATCATTTAAAAGACTTAACCTATTGCAGCATTTGGTGCTATTTGCTTGGATAATCTCAACATGATGATGTTTACCAACAACTTTCCTTTCCCAAGTTATCATGGTGATTCTATCTTTGATTCCCATTGTTTTCAATTCATCTTCTCACATAGTATTGATGAAATTGATGGTATTCTAAGATGTTTTTGCTGGCGTTTTATCTAGAGTTTCCTTCATGACTGCACATCTTTGTCTTACTATATTGATCACATTTTATTTTTCTTTTATAGAATTCAAATAGGGCCTCATCTTTGTAGCCTCAATGATAATCATGTCCCAAATTATATTCTTGGTCCCCTGTACTGGAAATTGTCCAGAAACATTTTCTGTGAGTTTTTCATTCTTTTCAAGCAACTCTTTACTTTTATTCTAATTTTTTTTCCTTTCTTCTTCTTTGTTGTTAAGTTCCTCAACTATTTTTTGGTTTTCCACCTTTAATCTTTTGATATTTTCTTCTTTCAAGCTAACTTGAGACATATCTTGAACAATACTATCTGTACTAGTTCCACACTTGGCTGGCCTATTTCAACTTGTCCTTTTTGTTCTTTCTCTTATCTTTCCTTCTCAAAAATAATTTGATTTTCATTCAAAACATCAGTTTTGGATATGAGAAAAGATCTTTCCTTTTCCCATTTACCTTGTTCTTCATCCACTTTCAACAATTTTTCTCTACAATCATTTAATTTATTTGGACAAGGAGTCCTTTTCTTTCTCCAAAACTGTTAATTTAGATGCCTGAATTAATTGAGTGGCTAGAAATTTTAGTTTCTTTTTCATCAATTGTGTTTTGTTTTCTTTTACATCCAATATTTTCTTTGTGTCTTGTCCTCTGTCTACTTCGTTGTCCATAGACAAAAGGTACCCCTGAAGCTTCCTAGTTTGATGTTGACTGGTCTTATTTTCAATCTTTTTGTAATGTCCCTGACCCTTGAGAAAAGGCCAAAAGTGCTAAAATTAATACTAACTTAAGTTTACGTACAACATATATAGAGAAATTACTATTAAGCTAACTAATCATTCACCCAAATAGTTAAATATTTTAACTCTAGAGATTGAATTATAATTAAAGTTGCCACACTTAATTATTTAATTACGACACTTCATTAAATAAGTAATTGCAACACTCAATCAATAAATTCCAAAGTGCGAGCTAAGGGTCATAATTGAAACAAGAAGATGAATACAACATGATAAACATCATATCCGTTGTGAATAACTAATTTATGTACTTTTGGTTTGTTTGACAACATAGTTTATAAATAATCAAGTATCGATGTCATTGATGATTTGCAAATTAATCTATTTTTTCGGTGTTGTTATGTGTGTGTTGTTAGTGAGGATAAAAAGTAAGGAAAACCACATATGATGGTGTATAAATAGTAGTTCTGATACTATGAAGAAATAGATCCTTGATGCTAAGAAGAATCACATGATCTAGATCTAGTTGAAAGACAATTCTTACAAGCAAGCACAAGGAAAATATAGAGAAGAATAATGAGATTGAATACAAAAGAAGAACAATAATTGACTATTGATAAAATGAATTGATTATTCATTGATGATATTACATTTTTAATAGATCCTTATAAAGGAAAATTGAGTTTCTAGAAGAAAACCCATGCTAGCTCATAGAGAAGACTTACTAAAATATGATAAACTTCCATAGGTGACTAAAGCACTTTCCAAAGATGTCAGGGACCTCGCGAATTGATGAATCATGAGTGAGTTTTCACGAGTGATGGAAAAACATGCTAATCATGGAATCTGGAGAGAAAATCATGGAGGATGAGTTGGAAACAAAAGTTAGCAGTTTCCTAGTTGACTAGCTTTACCTTATCCACTAAAAGGCAGGAATAAAGCAAGGTAAAGACAAAATATGTAGGAAGGCGCATTTACTAAATATGACAGTCAATAAAGTAGGAAATATCTAACCAAAATCTGAATAAAGGCGCTCCTATGGTATATATGGAAATTATTGACCAAGTTGTGTAAGTTGATGCCAACTATCTAGGTTAGTGGATAGGAAATTAATAAAAAATGATTAAATATTGTTATCCTAAGTATGGAGTGGGTTTATAATATTCCAACACCCCCATTTAAGTGTGAATTTATGACAGAGATATCTGAAATAATCAGAAATATAGATGCATATATAGGTCCTAGCAACAAGTTTATGGTCACCCTTTATAATTTTTTATGTCCATAAAAGAGAGGAAAGAGGAAAAACCATACGGGGAAAATCCTCCCTCAATAAAGGATAGGGCACAAAATTGAACAACATGTCTTCAACATATATTTTTATTCACTTGAATGAGATGACTGAATTGCTTCCAGAAGAACTTGATGAAGAAGTTGTAAAATCTATGATAATGCACCAGAGTGTAGTATTTACAAGAAAGAAGAGGAGAGTCTCCTTGTAGCTCATTATGTGATGGTGGAGGAACATTATATGAATGTTTATTGCTACTTGTTAAAATAATGTGAATTTGGAATATATTCTAGTTGTATTGTATTCCTCCTTCCAGAGATGAGTTTGGTCTTGTTAGAGTCATTGAAGGATGCAATGTAAACCTTTGAATGTAAGTCGGGTCAATAGTACCCAAGTGCCAATATAATAAATGTTATTTGTGGTGTCTAGTTGGACAAGTCGGCCCTGGCATCTAGTGAAGTCGGCCCCACCAAATTAGAGGTCAAGTCAACAGAAGAATATAAATAGGGAGGCTCTACCCTTCATTTTTACTCACCCACTTAAGCAATTTTGCAAGAGAGAGAAGAACTAGTGCGCTAGAAAGAAGTTAGAAGCAGTTGTATGGGTTTTAAACTGCTGTGGTTGATATCTATATTGAGGAATTTTTGCAGGGTTTTGTCCCTTGTGGTTTCCCCAAGGAAAATCTTTGTGTTCTTGTGTTCTTATGTTTTATGTGCATGTTTTTATTTCAGTGGTCTTCTAGTAATTTGTTTTAAGATATCATCTAAGAAAATTGATAAAAATTAACATGGTATCAGAGCCACCCTAAAAGGAGGCATTGCATGACTAGGGTTTTTCATTCTGAACAAACACCTCGACAGATCAGCCAGGAAATAGGGATCCCTCAACTTTCCCTTGAAGAGCACATCTTTCTATGAATACATATCTAGAATCGAAGAAGTTCCAGTTTTTGACCTATTACTACTGCCAGGACAAACTAGGGTTTCAATTTTTCTGAGACTCCATCATCAATCTCAGGAAAAGAAAGTTACAGTCTACCTCGATTCAGGGAGGCGCATATTTTCTACCTCTAAACCCTATTAGGGTTTCTAGTTGATAAATTAGGGTATCTACATCAAACCCTAGGTCATCAAGAAGGAGGTCATCTAGAAACTATTTTCTTCAAGTAAGTACTCTTACTGCTTGTTCCATTTGAATTTCTCATTTTGTTGAAGATGAATAAGAATACCACGCTAGATGAAAATCTTGAAGGAGCTGAAAATTCAGAGCATGAAAGTATATGATCATGCTCATGCTACAAGAGAATTATCTAGACAAACTTGTGAAGGAGGAAGTGAAAGAACCAGAATATGAGGAAGCCATGTGCAAGTTTAATAAGTATATTATTATATCCAAAATGATCATAGATGAGTCCATCAAGGATAACTTGATTCCTCAAGTATTATAAAGGGAAACTCCAAAAGAAATGCTTGATTCCCTCTCCAGTCTATTTGAAGGGAGAAACATCAATAGGAAAATGAATTTGAGGAATCACCTCAAAAATGTAAGGACTCAAAAGTCAGAGAATATGCAATCTTACTTTTCAAGAGTGTCTCAAATTAGAGATAAGATAGAATCCGTTGGTGATACAGTAGAAGAATAAGAAATTGTGATGACCACCTTAAATGGTCTTCCAAGAGATTGGGAAGCTTTTATCCGAGGAATATTCTCAATAAGGAAACTAACTAAATTTAGAAAGTTATGGGAAGAATGTGTCCAAGAAGAAGAAATAATATTAGCGAGAGAAGTGAATCTAAATGATAATGAATATCAAGCCTTGACAACCCATGTCAAAGGCAAGTACAAAAGGACGATTCATGATCATCCTAATAAGACTCAAGGACTCAAAATACCCAAGAAAGAATTCTCAAATTATGAGTGCTTCACTTGTGACAAGTTGGGACACATTGCCATCAACTGTCCCATGAAATCAGAAAGAGTCAAAAAGATGGAAAGATTCCAAGCTCATGCTACTGAAGATAGTGATCGAGAAGATGAAGAGGAACATGAAAATACCAAAGATGTAGAGAATCCTAAACCAGTGAGTAATGAAGAAGAAAGCCAGATACCTAAGGATCATGATATGACAGAACCTCAGTTGCCAGAATAATTTACCAATGAAATGATTTCTTGAAAGAGAAAGCCTTCTTAGGCTCATGATGTAATTGAAGAAGCAAAAAGACTTGCTGTCCCAGAAGGAACCACTAGAGAAAGAAAGAAGCCAAATTCATATCCCAGTTATATGGCTTTGATGAGTGATCTAGTTGATAAAGAAATAACTTGTTTTGAAGAAGCAACAAAGAAGAAGGAACGAGTTGATGCAATGGTCGAGGAATACCAATCCATAATAAAGGATGACGTGTGGGAGTGTTACTGCTGCAACTATTACCCCAAAAAAAATTTAGCATTTTTTAGGAACCCCCTTTGTTTTTTAGCTTTTTACTACTTGGACCTCTTTTTGAAATTTGGAAGTCCATCACTCATGCCTTGTTTTCACCCTGCAGAAATTTGAAGAAGTTGATTCTAAGGTAGAAATTTTTTTGATCCAAAACAATGGATGAGTCTCCTTGTTTGATCCATAGTGGTTGTTGACTGTCAATTTTTAATCTGAAGCATCAACTTCTTTTTGAGTTTTGACCCGCTATGGTAGACATTTTTTTTAAAGTTATACCCACGATAGTGGGTGGATCATGTTTTGATTTGATGCAATGAATGCTTTTACATGAGCATGAGCACAGAGTGACTCATTGTTTTCTGATGCATCTAAATCTTTCCAGATATTGGGTCGCTATGGTGGGCAGGTTCCAATTTTTGTGATTCGTTGCATCCGATGACTTTTCTTTTTCTTCCGCAATGGCGGAAAGTTTTATTTTTTGACCGCTCGATCCTCACCGATACCACTTCATTGGAAGCATTTTCATCTTTAAGTTGATACAGTGATTGTCTTTCAAGGTTTTCTTTCGATTCTTGCTAGAAGTGGTGCATTTTTCTGGTCCAATGACAAAAGAGAATGTGGTAAAAGAACATATGAGTTTGTTCCTTGAAAAAATAGTTTTCCTAGCATGTTTTGATGCCATAATCATTATTTTTTTCCAAATGCATGAGTTGGTTTAATGATGTAAATGATAAAACATTTTTTTTGTGTTATTACAGTCACAATTTATACTAGACAGCATGACTAAGAAGGGAAAAAAGAAGGCCAAGATTGTAGACTATGATTCAAATGTTGAAATCTCACCCACACCAAAGGTGGAAATAATATATGAAGATACCAAATCCATAATTGGGTCAAAGATAGAATTTATATGGGGTCAGATCTATCACATGCTCAAGGAGAAGAAGGTCCCAGAGGAAGGGTTGGAAGACCTGGTTATATATGATAACATATTGAAGTCTGGAATCACCAAGGTATCCAGAATACCATATATTTTTCCTTGCCCTGATTTCATCAGATGGATTCTTTCCAAAGTGGATGCAGTAAGGATTATCATGTATGACATGGAGAACAAAGGATTTGCATCCTTCACACGTCCATTTATAGAAAAAACATACATCCTACCACCTTCAGAAGTCATCATGATAACTAGCTGGGTAAAAGGTTTGAATCTCGATTACATGGCCAAAAAAAATATGATGGTAGTTGAAGGAAATACCTTTTGACATAAGCGATCTGGGGAATATGAAACTGCCCATCTGCATACCCCATATAGGATGATAGCTCTGATGCTAAATAGGATCTTAGACAGAGCTGACGAAAGGTCTTATAATTTTGGATGGATTTCACTTATATAGCATTTATCCATGAAGGGGGGGATTTTCAATTGGGCTGACATAGTAGCCAATAGTCTGTATTCCTTCATAATTGTAGCCCAAGAAGGATTACATCAACAAAAATTTGAGTTGTACATGGGATATTTTTAGGTTGACTCCATACTTTGTTTTCATCCTTTTGAAAAACTCAACTGTAATTGGAAAGGAGGAAAAAAACCTATTTATGCAGCACATCAGATACTGTGGGCACACAAATAACTCAGTCATTACAAGCTAATATGTGAAGAGTTATTGATGCCCCTCTACCAACTAGTTTTCCTGTAAGAGTGTAAGTGCCTCTCTGAAGGTGCTTTGGAATCTATAAAGGATTTTGGAGATTACTTCTTCTCTGAATAAGGCACATACCTAAGGATGTATGGGGGAACTAAAGCACCCTCATTGCTGCCTAAATACACTACAATTTATATATTGCACAAGGAATCTGTGAGACAACCTTTCTTGAATGGATTTGGAAGTCATCTGTTCAACTTGAAAAAGGTTGTGTTTCCACCCCTACCTTTCTATGTGGGGGGATATAAGTTTTCTAAATTCAAGAGTGTGCCTGAGTTCATGAAGGAATTAGAAATATTCCATTTTGGTGAAAATAAATTTTACAGGAATGATTCCCGAGGTAAGGTTGCAGTCCATCAGGCACTCCTAAAGGTAAATTTCGAATACACTGATCATATGGACAAGGATGAAGAAATGTGCTAGAATATTTACAACATGACGAATTTGAACAAGCGGCTCAAAACAAAGACCACAATATCTATATTTAAGGCCAGTAGCAGTAGTGAAGGGACAGGAAGAAGAAGCTGCATGGAAAGTAAAAGAATAAACACCACGTAGACTAGATGCAAGGAAACTGTTAGCTGAAGAAGCCCAACAAGAAAAGGAGGAAGAAGAAGATGCTAGAAAAGAGCAGGAAGAAAAACATAGAAAGAAAGAAGAAGCCATCAAATAGAAGATTGCAGAGTTAGAAAGATCAATAGCCGAGGAAGCACGAAATCTAGATCCTCAGAACCAATAAGAGGTCGAAGAAGAATAAATGAAGAAGGATCAAGAAGATCTAGACAAAGAGAATCAGGAGAAAATTCCTACTTAGGGAAACATGGAGAACCTCCCTTCCACTTCAGGAAGTATACTTATAGGAGGGCATCTCCCTATGGTTGAATTGAGGCTAGTACCATTTACCCTATCAAAGAAACATGAAGTCGCAAAGTTAGAAGATGTATTCTTCTAACTCCACTCGCCCTAACACCTCCATTACATGCTTTACCATAGAATCCTGAAAAGTCATTGCCTAAATTTGATCTGAGAGAATGAATTGCTATAGATGATCACTTACATAGTTTTTCCTTGGCCTTAGAAGGTTTGGAGGTAGAGCATGAAGATGTAGTGTGTAGATTATTCCCACATACTCTTAAGGGTAAAGCAACATCATGGTATTTTGGCTTATAGGCAAATTCAATCACCGACTGGAATACTTTTGAGATATTGTTTAAGAACAAGTTTGGTAGCCAAAGAACTACTATTGCCTTGATGAAAGAATTACTTGCTCTAAGGAAGGAAAAAAAAGAGAAACTGCAAGACTTTAGTCAAAGGTTTTCCACGCATTTAAATAATTTCAGTGCTGCCAGAAATCTTGCTGAAGAGACCTTAATTGAATATTACACTTCAACACTTGGCCCTGATATAGAAATGTTTGTTAAAAGATCAATAAATCCTTCCTTGGTGGAAACTTATGAGAAAGTTGTAAAAATAGAATCTGAAATTGAAAGTATAAACAAATACACTGTAGAACTAGAGATAAGAAATTTTGGTGGCAAGAAACCTTTGATGTTGACTAGACCCAAAGATGAACATTCCCATGAATTAGAAAATGTAGTCAAAATGGTCCAGAAGTTATCCAACAAAAATATCAACATGGAGAAAGAAAAGGAAGCTAAGAAACAATGAAAACCTTATTATAAGAGAAGATATGAAAGTGGTCCATCCCAACCACCTACGCACAGTCCATCCGCTATGAATTTAACTAAATTTGGAATGGAATTTTTTTGTACTTTTCATCAACAACCTCACTCCGAAAGGAACTTCCCATAGTGGATTAACTCCATGACTTTGGTAATGAATCAGTTGCTAGATTCTAAATTAATAGAAATGGTGATCGAAGAAGAAAAGGATCGTGGACCGGAGGATGCACAAGAGGAAACTACCATGATTTTGTGGGATTGTGCACCCATGTTGGGGTTGAAAAATGAAGAACACGCCGAGGAAATACAATTGTCAGTTGTAAATGTTGCAAGAAGAAGCAAGGGTCCACTGATTGAGGATAATACATTACTACCCAAAATTAATAAAATTCAGGAGAATATGAAAAAAATCATAAATAATACTCAAGATCAACTTGTTCCTGATTTGGGCATAACAAGGAAGACTACTCCCACAACCTGTAAACCTGAGAAGGCTGTAGAAAATAAGCTAGAAAGTATCAAGAAAATTTCAACAGAGTGTGATATGGGGTATGATATAATAGAGGATATCAAGAAGACTAAGGAAAATATTTCTTTGTTTGAGATGTGTAACTTATTACAACAAAGAAAGAATCTCTTGGAAGCCTTTGAGGCACCCGTCAATAAACCCAAAGATGATATTCAGTCTGATGAAGAGATAAGTGAAGCAAGTATAGGGGGGGAATCCAAATCTAGAACATTGCCTTTTTTACTTTCTTTCGAGATAATTAATCACAATGTGCAGAACTATCTGGTAGACTCTGGAGCAACTGCAAATGTTATGCCTATTTTAGTCTGTAAAAAGATAAATGGGAAACCCATGCCTTATGTAGGAAAAATCATACAATTAGATAGAACAATAGCTAAGGTAGTGGGAGAGATGAATGATGTTTGGATATGATTAGCTGCTGATGAAAGGGTGTGTCAATTTATAGACATTATGGTAGTGGATATACCCAAGGCTTATGGCCTAATTTTGAGCAGGGACTGGTCTGCAAAACTAAATGGGTATTTTTCTACTGACTGATCACATTTGTGGTTTCCTTATGAAAACTGTCAAAACCAGATTAAAGTATTAAGGGAACCACATATGAAGTATAACGTGACACAACTAGAAGGGAAGAATGAACCTGTAAATTTTTCACATTCGGTTTTGGGAAATTATTTTATTGAACTTGAACCAGGAAATTACCAAGCAGAAGAAGCCAACAATGGATCATATACACAGCCTGATCTCCTTCAGTTTTCACATGCTAATAGAATTGACTCTAACATAGTTAACTTAGTCTCATATGTAGAAAGTGCCACTAGTACAGTAGAATTAGCAGATAGGTTTTGGGTTTTATACTTTGATGGTTCAAAAACTCAGGAAGGATCAAGAGCCGGCTGTGTCTTGATTGATCCAAAAAACAATAAAATTTTTCTTTCTTGTAGATTAGAATTTGAATGCACCAATAACATAGTTGAGTATGAAGCATTAGTCCAAAGCTTAAAGAAGGCAATTGAGTTCAAAGTAAAAAATTTAAAGGTTTATGGTGATTCTAAAATTATTGTTAAATAGGTGTGAAATACAATTCATTGTTTATCACCACATTTAAAAGGCTATCAAAGTGAATTTTGGGACTTCCTAATGAATTTTGATGCATTTAATATTATTTCAATTCCTAGGTTGAAAAATGCAGTAGCTGACTTGTTAGCTACTTCAGTTACAACGCTTGTTCCTACTAATAATAGATGTTCAATTCAATTTTTTTCAGGCCTATTGTACCAAACAACATCAGCAGTTTTAGAGTATTCGATGACGATCCATAGATCTTAGAGTTTCTAACTAATGATGAGAATTTCAAAGAGTCTGTAATTGATGATGAGGAACATCAAGCAAATATTCAAAATGGGAATTTCATATCCAAAGGGGTTAGAAATTTGGAAGGAATGTTTGATTAGAATAACAAGTTCAGAAGGCCAACCAATGTCAAAACGCACAGTTCATCTATGCAATTTGAGCTAATGAATCTAGGGTCAGAAGCTGAACCTAAATATGTGAATTTGGGAAAGTGTTGCTCACTAGGGGAAAGATGTTAGTTTTTCAACATTAAGCTAGCATTATTAGGATCTTTAACTGAGAGAATAACAAGAATAGCAATCAAACATAAGAGACAATGAACATAGTGTTTTTCCTCAGGGAAACCATAAATGGAGAAAACCCCACAAATTCCTTAGAGATAGAATCAACACCAAAATAGAAAAGCCCAAAATAGTAAGTGATCTCCTGACAACAGTAACCTTCTTCTTATCTAGCCCCAGTGCCTTCTCCTTCCTCAACTATGTGCTACACTTGAGTGTGTATGTGATGTGTGCTAAATAGAGAGTCCAGCTCTTTTTTTATACTAATCTCGGCATGACTAAAACCCTACTAGGCCTGACCTCTCTAGGAGAGTCTAATAACCCTTTAAGGAAGATGCATCCTAAATTAGAACCCTTGATTCAGAATGAAGTGAAGAAGCTCCTTGATGCCAAGATTATATTCAAAGTTAGACACTCGGAATGGGTAGAGAATTTGTTACTAGTAAGGAAGAAGTATGGTGAAATTAGAATTTATGTAGATTTCAGAAACTTGAACTGTGCCTCTGACAAAGATAACTATCCAATCCCACCCATGGACCAGATATTGCAAATGGTTTCAGGCTCCAAGTTGTTCTCTTTATTAGATAGGTTTTCAGTCTACAATCAAGTATTGGTAGCAGAACAAGATAGACTGAAGACCACTTTTAGAACAAAATGGGGGACTTTTGCATAGCGAAGAATGCGTTTTTGTCTTATTAACGATGGAGCAACATTCCAAAGAGTGATGGATATAGATTTTCGTGGTTTGATTGGATAGAGAATGGTAGTATATTTGGACGACGTTACAGTTTTCTCCAAGAGTAGAGAAGAACAAATTTTTGGTCATTGTCGAAAATATGGTATTTCTTTAAATCCTAAGAAATGTGTTCTCACGGTATTAGAAGGAAAGCTATTGTGTCACATAATTTATAAAAAGGGGATATCCATAGACCCAGAAAGGATTAAATCTATATCACAAATCCCCTTATGCCATAATAAGAAGGGCATGCAATATTTCATGGGGAAAATCAATTTTGTGCGAAGGTTTGTGCCTGATTTTGCTCAAATAGTTAAACCTTTGCAACAAATGGTTAAGCAAAGTGTTCACTTTAAATTGAATGACTTAGAGAAAGGTGCATTCAACAAAATTAAAGAATCAATAGCCCATGCACCTTCCCTCAAAAGTCCTCATTTTGAGAAGGATTTCATTTTATACACTTTTGCTTCAGATAACTCGCTAACAGCAGTTCTTATGCAAAAGGAAGAAGGGGGAGATGAGTACCCCATATCATTCATGAGCACTGGTTTACAAGGTGCTGAGTCGAATCACCTTGCTATTGATAAACAAGCATACGCAGTTCTTAAGGTGGTAAAAAAATTCAGGCCATACATACTTAGTAACAGAACCAAAGTAATTGTTCCACACACGGTAGTCCGAACTCTTTTTGTGCAGAAACAATTAGGAGAGAGAAGAGGAATTTGGGTAACAACCTTGCAGGAATACGACTTAAAATTTAAACCAACAACTATCATAAAAGGGAAAGGAATTTGCAAATTGATTGCTAAAAGTCAAGATAATGAAGATGATGATTGGGAGAATGAGGTTGAGTTCCATATGATTGATATTTTCCCTATATTCACAGCCCCAAAATATTTGTACAAAGATTTGGTACACTATCTACAACAAGGGTATTTTCCCAAACACTGGAATTCCAAACAAAGAAGAGCATTACATCTGAAGTTATCATCATATTAGATAATTAATGGAGTTATTTTTAGCAAGAATTATGACAGATTATTTCTTAAATGTTTGGAATGAGAGGATGCAACCAAGGTCATTAAGGAGTTGCATGATGGCCCTGCTGGAGGTAATTTTTCAGGAGATACTACAGCACACAAGATTCTAAGGGCTGGATACTATTGGCCGACTTTGTTTAAATATGCTCATGCTTACGTCAGGAAATGCGATACATGCCAAAGTAGTGGCAGGAGACAAGCGAAAGTAGCTGGGCCATTACAACCAGTCATTATTTATGAACCATTCAACCAATGGGGAATTGATATTATTGGAGAAATCAATCCAAATTCTTCATTGCAACACAAGTACATCCTCACGACCTTGGACTATTTTACCATATGGGTGGAAGAAATCCCGTTACGAAAAGTAAACGAAGATGCAGTCATAGATTTCTTACAAGACCATATTATGACCAAAATTGGGGTTCCAATTTCTTCAGTTTTTAATAATGCATCTTATTTTTCGTCAATTACACTTACTGCATTTTCTGATGAGAAAATAATTAAGTTACATTATTCTGCTAACTAATATCCACAAGGTAACGGGTTAGATGAATCAACTAATAAAAATCTCATCATAATTTTAAATAAAAATGTCATAGAAAACCAGAGAAGCTAGCATATAGCTCTTCCTAATGCACTTTGGGCTGATCGAGTCACACCCAAGAACTATTTAGGTGTGTCACCCTATATGTTAGTTTATGGAAAGGAAGCTATCTTACCCCCTAACATTTTTTTTCCTTCTTCTCAATTATCCCAAGCATCCAGAGGATCTAATAGTGAGCTTTTCCAAGCCCAAATCAATACTTTGCTGAAATTAGAAGATTCTAGATATAATTCTAAGGAAAGGTTTAAACACCAGCAAGAGATTGTGAAAAGATGGTTCGACAAGAACAAGTACGGGAGTAAATATTTTGAAGTAGGATATTTGGTTCTGAAGTGGGATCACCCACATGATGAAAAGGGCAAGCACACTAAGTTTCAACATCTGTGGATAGGCCCTTTTCAGATTGTAGAGAAGCTAGGCCCCTCGACTTACAAGTTATAGGATTTACAGCGGTGGGAAGAGAATCTACTGGTCAATGGTTTGGTTCTCAAGCCTTATTTTACTTAATGCATTGGATGGTATTTCGTACATAAATAAACCTTTTTTTCTTTTGCTTCGATTTTTTCATAGTTATGTCTATTTTATTGATGTTGATTTGTTTACTTTCATCTGATTTATTTTCATTTTGTTTATTTTAGGTTTTCAAATAAGCCAGTGTGGTTTTGGCATTTGGGGGGACATTGGAATTTGGACAAACTACAAATATTTTGACCAGAGAGATGCTTATGGGATTTACCTATATTAAAAACGTATCATGATAAGATTCTTTAATTTGATAGACTATTTGAGGGGATGTTATTTTATGAACACATTGAAGTCCTGGTTTAAACCCTGTTAAATAACTAAGGTAAGAGGAGTATACAATATTATTTTGGGGCTCCATCCACTTCACATTAAAATCTGTCCTAGGAAGCTAACAACAATGGACCCACGAAAATGAAGCGGGATGGATAGGTGTATGGTATTTAAAATGATCCCATGCCACAAATAAAAGCCAAAAGGCTTAAAAGAGTCAAAATTTCCCAGAAAGAAAGCATGTATCAAAAGATATACTGAACAAAATTAGTAAGATAATGAGATCGCTTAGAGGTTCTTCTCCGTCTGTGAGATTAAAAACAAATTATCTCTCACACAAAAGGACACCATAGATGGAAGAACCTAAATCAAACCTCAAATGAAAGGAGCAATTCAGGAAGACTCAAAGAGAAAAAAAGTCTAAAATCATCAAAAGAGTGCAAAAGGCATGGGAATGAGGAACAAACAAATACACATGTTCACACTCTATTACGATCCTGTGGTGTCTTGGCCATAAGAAATTGAATGCAGAGGTAAATGAACCCCATATTTTGGAATCAGGAGAGTTATCGAGACTCTAAAAACCTGGTTACGCTACCCTAGTGGACTACAATTAATGTTAAAGTTCTAAATGTTACATTCTTAGAAAGGTTTGGACATCTTAAAGAAATCTTGAAAAGTTATTAGCATGAGTTGGTCTAACAGAATACCATAAAGAATTTTTTGGTTAAAGGTTAGTTTTTTCAGAGATCTTTATTCACTAGCTAGTCGCCAATTGTTGCTACTGAAACTATTACCCCAAAAAAAATTGCATTTTTTAGGACCCCCTTTGTTTTTTAGCTTTTTACTACTTGGACCTCAACACTCATGACTTGTTTTCACCCTGCAGAAATCTAAAGAAGTTGATTCTAAGGTAGAAATTTTTTTGATCTACAACAGCAGATGAGTCTCCTTATTTGATCCATAGTGGAGGTTGACTGTCAAGTTTTAATCTGAAGCGACGACTGCTTTTCGAATTTTAACCCGCTATGGTGGGCGGTTTTTTTTTAAGTCATAGCTGCAATGGCAGGTGGATCATGTTTTGATCTGTTGCAATTGATTCTTTTTCATGAGAGTAGAGAGACTCATTTCTTATCGATGCATCATAAGCTTTCCAGATATTGGGCTGCTATGGCGGGTGGGTTTGTAGGTTGAGTATCAAAACTTGTTCCAATTTTTGTGACCCGCTGCATTGGACAACTTTTATTTTTATGCTGCAACAGCGGTA
The DNA here is from genome assembly GCA_001517045.1 of Pseudotsuga menziesii. NCBI lineage: Eukaryota > Viridiplantae > Streptophyta > Pinopsida > Pinales > Pinaceae > Pseudotsuga > Pseudotsuga menziesii. The sequence goes on along the minus strand of LPNX010129630.1, from coordinate 387,703 downwards.
TTTTTTCTTTTTTGACCACCTGATACTCACCGAGTCCACTTCATCGAAGGCATTGTCATCTTTAAGCTGCTACGACAGTTTTCTTTCAAGGTTTTCTTTCGATGTCGTTTCATCTGCCAAAGCCGTGACTTAAAGTAGATGTATTTCCAGAAGCGAGCCGATAGTTACGACTGCATTGTGACCTTCAAGATTTCGTTACTAGGTTTCTTTTCATCTTGAGTTAGTTGTGGTCCTCCGATGCACTAAGTTTGGTTCCAACGATGTTTTGGTTTCATGTGTGCGGTTTTAATGCTCCACCTACTACTTTTTAGTGGGTTTTAACCTTTGTGTTATATATAGATCGGGAAAGGTTTTTTTTTTTACCATTGACGGTGAGTGCATTAGAGTTGTAAGTGGCGATTTTATCCCATCTGGGGCATCTGTTGTGATTTGGTGAAACCACCATCTGGAGCTCATGTGGCGCATTGGATCAGGAATCCATGACTATTATTGAGATTTTCACCTACCATATAGGTTTTCCATTTACTTTCTTTTGATTGGTGGTTTGATTGAATCTACAACCTGTCAGTTTTTGATACACCATGTACGGGTTTTGGTTGTTTGTTATTTTGGTTTAAAAAAGGATCTCTCCTTGCCTTTGTTAGTTTAGTAGTTTTCTTTAAGCTTTGACCTAGCCATAGTTGCTTGACCTACTCCCATGGAGCTTCACTGTTTTCATTTTGAGGCATTTCTCCCATGGGCTTGGAAGCTAATGATCGATGCTTAGAGGCCTGAGCTTTTTGTCAGCTAGGGTCTAACTTGTTTCTCACCATTGTGCGGTGGTGGAGGCTGTAGTTTGTTCGATTCCAGAAATCCTTTTATGTTTTTGCAATTTTAATATATCTCATCATTGAGGGATTTTGATCATAGTGGTTGAAACTAGGACATCGCCGTCGTTTAGCTTCTGTGCGCTACCTGTAGACTGTGAACCCATTAGAGATATTTGTCCACGATGGAGAGAGGGTAATTAGGGTTTTGTTTTTTTTTAGGTTAGAATTGAAAGGGATGCCCTAGCCGAATCCTGTCTGTGTTAAAGGGTTTTTCTTTTGAGAGTTTGGTCTCGCTGAGCAGTGGTATAGTTTTCTGGTCCAATGATAGAAGAGAATGTGGTAAAACAACATATCAGTTTGTTCCTTGAAAAAATGGTTTTCCTTGAGTGTTTTGATGCCATAATCATTATTGTTTACTAAATGCATGAGTTTGTTTAATGATGTAAATGGTAAGTGTTTCCACCTTTCACACACCTGAGTCACGTGGTAGAAATCTTCAAGACACTCGGTGTGTCCTTGGGGGCAAGTCTTGCATCAAGGTTTTCACCTTGTTCTTGACTCCTCCGTTTAGGCTCAACTCCTAACGGAGCCAAGGGGGGTAGACCCTATTAAGTTACTAAGGAGAATCACTTAGTGTTGTGATGTTTAAACTAACTGAGTTATTTAGGAGTTTACAATTTAACTATAGATAATCACAGATGGCAAGATGTAAAAGATGAACACACGAAAGCACAATACTGAGACACAATATATATATAAAGCAAGAAGTTAACCAATGCCTTAGAATGGAGTCAAAAATAGAATCAATATGCTTGCATGTGCTTGGAGTGAATGTTTTGCGATTTCCTCTTGGTATGTTTTAAGTTAAATGTGAAGTATGAGTTGATTAAAGTAGGCAAAGGGGGGACTCCAGATATACTCGAGAGTACTTGGAGTATGTCCAAAACTAAACCTTCACGGCTACCCGCAAGGAATATGTGGGTTGAAATGGAGTCTCTGGGGCTATTGTTCGTAATGCACCCATTAGGGTGTGATAGAGATCGGCGCCCCGAGGTCACTTTTTAGTAAGTTCCCGCTTCCTTTGGGTATTTTGCCACCGTAAAGGTTTGTTCTAGGTGTTGGATTTTCACCTGATGGTTTGTCAGTTGGGGAGAGTGAGTCCTATTTATACTATTCACCCAAGTGCTTTTGATACAGCTTGACTGATCGGACGAACCGCAGCCAAGTGCAAAGCATACACACTGGATTCTTGTCAATTTTAATAAGTTTTAAACTGAGTGTTCTTGTTTAAAAGGAAAACCCTCCAGGAACCTCTTTTGATCCAAGTGGATCTCAATCGAGGAATCAAGGAGGGGTTGATTTTAAAATTTCTGATAAATAAAAGATGAAAAATAAAACAAATACACAATTTTGGTTTTCTGATTAGTCCTACCACGAATCTCTTTCCCCTTCGGGTCAATTGGGAAATCGTGGGGTAAGTATTATGATTACTTTGAAATGTAAAATATGGAGTATGATATTAATAATGAACTAAAGTGTAATACCCTGCAGATTATATCAATTCTAGTTTAAAAAAGAAATAAGCAGAAAGCGACGAAAAGGACACCGACACAAATCCCCCCAGGGGGGATGGGGAATGGGCTCGAAAGAGCCTATTCCAAAAATGATTTTATTTATTAATGGTTACAGTATTAGAGGACTGATATATCAGAAACTTCTTGGTCCTTATACAGGCTGAAACCAAGATTTTACAACTTTGGAAAAATTTTGAGTTTTTTGGTGAAAAGGGAGACCCCTGGGGGGATTTGAACGCTCCTGAGGCCACTTCGGACAGAAGATTCCTTTATTTTCAGTCAGACCTGATAAAATACAGTGATAATTTTAGAATAAAAAATTCCCAAAATCACTTTAAGAGTACCTTTGGATCAGCCTACCTTATCTCAAAAAAATTGAAGTTAAACTAGCTAAACGGGCGAAAAGGGAACCAAGGAAAGCAAGATTTCCTTGGGATATTGGATTTTTGTTTGTGCAGCCAATTAAATATGCAATAATATTGAAATTTATAACAGCAAATGAAACTACCTTAACAGCAAGCTACGAATTTTCACTAAATTGCTTGCGAAAATAAGGTAATTTTAGCTAGATCTCTTAAAATTGAACTTTATGGGCAAAACAAAACTAAGATATAGACTTAGGAGGGGATATTACTAACTATATCTATGTGTGCTTTTATTAGTGATATAGATCAGATTAATAAGAAACCTTTTAAGTAACCAATTTGAGGAAAATTTTAGATTTTAAAGGAGAGAAAGGGGAAGAAAGGTGCTTGTTGTTGAAGCAGATATGTAGAGGAAACTTGTTAGTGGAATGCAGAGGGGCAATGTATTAACAAAAAATTGGATGTGTAGTGGATTCAAACTAGATCCACAGCTCGTCCAATCCTTAGATCCACAGCTTGTCCAATCCTTGCTACCTGAAAGCTAAACAAACAATCCTGCATGAAACCTCATGAGATCTGGATATATATATAAAAAAGAAACAAGAATTACATGCAAATAAACTTATTAAACATGTATAATAAAGATATTCTAACATATATTCTATGAGATATAATAAAAAAAAGTAACCTTACTTGCCCAACTATACTTCTATTGATTCAGCTGAATCGTTCAAGCCAGACAGGGTTCAGATGGAGAAATTGAGAGAAAAGTCGGCAACATCAATAGCCGTAAGACAATGCTTAATCCACACATATGAAAGAATTACACCATTTGGCCTCCAAAGCTTCTTTATTTCAACAATCGAAAGATTACAACAGTATTACAATGGAAAACCCTTCAGTCCAGCTCTAACTAGCTTGGAAGAGGGAGCCTCAACCAGGATATATACAAATTATAGGCCATCCAGCCTAGGGGGGGTGCAATTCCTCATGGAATCAAGTGAAATCAACTGATGGAGAGTTCATCAATGCAGTATTGAAGCTGAACTGAGCCTACTTGTCAACAGGGGGCTTGATTGAGTTGACCCATCAACCCATACACCGACACATCGGCCCATAGAGCATCCAGGAGAGTCCACACGTGTGGAGGAGAGAGAGAGGGCACAATTCCCCATGAAGACAGCTATAGATAAACTCTGGATCTGATTTGATCCCCTCCTTCAGTTAAGGATTTGTCAGATCCAGTCAATATGCTCCAGATCTGATTGATTTCAGTCAAATCGGTTGAGAATCCATTGATTTATTGATTTTGGATTTGCTCCATTATTCATCAATTTATTAATTAAAACAATCAATAATTGATTTTTGGGGCTTTCTGACCTGAGTGATGGAAGATCACTCAAAACTTAGGAAATAGTGGGTCCATGGGTTTACATGGTGCTCTTAGCTTGAAAATGAGCACCTACATGACTGAAACCGATTATTTGGCCCACTTTTATTACAAAATCAATTTTTCCATTTAAACTATTAAAAAATAGCCTAAGTTTTGGAAAAAATTAATTTAATAAAAAACACTGAAAAAATTAAAAATTTGAAAAATTGAAAAACACTTAGGGGGACTTAGACATGTTCATATGACTCAAAAAAGATGTCTAGCATGCTTATACATTGACACATAGACTTTAATAACCTCAATAGGCCTAAATGACAAGCCGACCACCCCAACTTTGGAGGTATGGAGTGAAAAACTCAGAAATTATCAGTCATTTGTTCAACAACCAATAATAACCAAGGGAAAAAACACCCTGGGCTGATCGGTTTGAAAAATGAATTCTAAGAGACTGATTCTTTTACAGACACTATCATGCTAGAACATTTATTACAATCCCCCCATGGGGTATGAACATGTGATATGATACAACAAGCACTTCCCAGAAGTACATCCAAAGGTCTTTTGAAGTCCGAACAAGTTAACCCTGTCCGGTTCACCAGGCTCACTTGATACCACTAAGTACAACTTAGGTGGTAACATTCTGGCTCCATCTGGGACACATTCTCTGACTGATCTTCTGTTCAAAGGAGAGGATGTGAGAACTCTGGAATCTCTGGGTCTTGCAAGGCAATTAGAGTTTGTCAGTAACATGTATGTATAAAAAAAATTAGCTATAAAAGCAAACTAATGTACATAATTAATCTATAATGTGCAAAAAGGAATATTTTACAATAACTAATATACAAGGGAAAATTTTCAACATGGTACAAAATAACTATAATACAACAATATCTATGATACAACAATATGATATATACAATTTAGAAATACATGCAGGGAAAGATTTGGAAATTGGCCCTGAAACCACCGATGCCACTAAAGGCATCAAACTATCTCGGCAAAAAATAGCTTGAGGAGGAAACCATTTATTGGTAAGCTCAATCTTTCTCCTTCCAAGTCATTTAGGTAGAAGGAGTTCATTCTTGTTATTTCATTGATGATGTACGGTCCCAAGCACAAGCTGTCGAGCTTCCCATGTTTTCTAGGTTTTTCCCGTCGTTTGTCCCAACGTAGAACCATGTCACCTACTTGGAAGGAACCTGGCCAGGTAGACTTATCAAAGGCTCTCTTGAACTTGTCTGAATTTTTGATACTATGGTCAAGAGAGTCTCTTCTGCTCTCATCTAGCTCGATCAATTGGTTTATTCTATTCTGAATGGCCTCTTGATCATAGCTGAATGTCTGGAGGAGCTGATAAACTGGAAGCTTTAGATGGACTGGTAAGGTGACATCAAGGCCATAGACTAGTTCAAAAGGGCTCCTCCCGGTTGAACTTTTCTTAGTGATCCTGTCAGCCCATAATGCTAATTTGATTTTGCTGTCCCAAGCCTTCTTATTGTTGCCCACAATTTTTTTGATTATGGTCATTAAGTTCATGTTACTTGATTCTGCTAGACCATTTCCTTGGGGATAGTAATTAGATGAGTGGGATAGGATAATGTCGTACTTGAAATATAAAGATGACATCTTGGAAGAAAAAAAGCATGGGTTATTATCTGTGATTATTCTAGCTGGCACACCGAACCTTGTGATGATTTTATCTTCTAGGAAATCCATGACTATGGCATTGGTTGCCTTTTTGGTGGGTATCGCCTCTACCCACTTGGTAAAATAATCCGTGGCAGTAAGAATCCAAGAGTAACCATTGCTCGAGTTATCCTTGAACTTACTGATGAAGTCAAGCCCCCATTGCTGAAAAGGGGCTTGGACTACTATTGGATTTAGAGGTAAGGATTTCATTTGCTGCTTTTCGATGAATAACTAACACTGGGGGAAAAATTTGATAGCATTGTGCACATATGAAAATAGGTTTGGCCAATAGTAGCCTGCTCTAAGGATTTTGTGGGCGGTTGTTTTAGCTACAAAATGTCCACCACAAAATCCTGAATGGAACTCAACCATGAGTTTCTTGGACTCAGGTTCATCGACACATCTAAGTATCAAACCATTTGGGTTTCTCCAACCCAAACCATTTTTGGTCAAACAATACTTAGTTTCCTTTAACCTTAATGCCCTTCTTTTATGGCCCAGTAAGTGATCGGGGCATGTAAGGTTGCAGAGGAAAAATATGATTTCAGTGTACCAGGGGTGCTGCTCTAATCTCTTAAACTCATTTGATACACTTTGCTTTGAATTACTGCTATAGCAGATTATTCCTAAAGCCTTCTCATTTCCTTGGGTCAACATCTTTGCAAGACCCTGTCCCTTAATTAGTTTAGTAGGTCTTATCTCCAAATCATATTCCTGAATTTTTGAAACCCACTTACCCCTGACTCCTAGACAGTCCTGCTAAGACATGATATCCTTGACAGCTGCATGGGGTACATATCCAATGATTTTGGAGTAACCTATATAAGTTCTAAAATGTTTAAGGGACTTGACAAGAGCATAGGCCTATTTCTCCATCGTGGTATACTTCAATTCTGAATTTTGTAAGGATCTACTCATAAAGGCTATGGGTTGCTCTTGTCCCTCCTTATTCTTTTGAAGTAAAACACCGGCAATGGTGTCTTCTGAGGCAAAGGAAAATATTTGGAATTCTTTGGAATAATCTAGACTAGTCAAGACCGGGGACATGGATATGGAATTTTTGATGGACATGAATGCATCTTTCCCTTCATCTGTCCACTCAAACTTAGCATCTTTCTTTAATAACTTTTGTAGAGGTTTCATTAATTCTGATAAGTTTGTGATGAATCTTCTTATGAAATTGATTTGACCATTAAAGGACTAGAGAGCTTTTAGATTGTGAGGCAAGGGGACTTTCTTAATAGCTTCAACTCTCTCAGGATCAACCTTGACACCATCTTTAGAAATGATGTGCCCCAACAAATTGTCTTCATCAACTCCAAAGATTGACTTGGCGAGATTCAAGGAAATACCATATTTTCGACATCTTATAAAAACCTGCCTAAGATGACTTATGTGGTCAGATATTTCTTTTGAAAAAACAATTAAGTCATCCTTATATATTTCAATTATTTTTCCTATAAGTTCTTTGAAGGAAAAATCCATGGCTCTTTGGAAGGTGGCACCAGCATTCAATAAGCCAAAAGGAATTCTTAGAAATTTATAGGTACCCCAAGGTGTGGTGAATGTATTCTTATGTTGATCTTCTTTATTTACCAACACCTGATTATAACCAGAAAAGCCATCCAAAATGGACATCATTCCTGATCCTGTTACTCTTTGAAGCAAAGTTTCCATGTCGAGTAATGGGTAATTATCTTTGAGGCATGATGTATTCAGATTTATAAAATATATACATATTCTAATTGACCCATTCTTCTTTCTGACAACAACTAAGTTGAAGCACCAAGATGAATGCCTTGTAGGTGCTATGATCCCTGCTGCTAACATCTTCTGAAGCTCCTTCTGCAAAATGGGGGCCAACTTAGGATTTATTCGCCTAAGTTTTTGTCGGAAAGGTTTGACCTCCTTAGCTTCTTCTGTGAGGGGAATAGTGTGTTGAAACACATCCTCCCTATAGGCTTTAAGCTCATCATAACTAAAGGCCAACACATCTCTATACTCTTTGATTAGGTTGATCAAGTTGTTCCTTTCCTTTTCCAAAGTACCTTTTCCTATTTTTATTAACTTGGGATCCTTATCAGTTCCTATGTTTATTTCCATATAATTCCCAGTTTTTATTTCTTCTTTTGTTTTTTATGATGATCTTGACGATCGAAAAGATTCTCAAAAGCTATAAGGCTACTCGAGATGTGATTCCTTTCATTATCCTCGCACTTCTGATACTCTTTACCTTCCTGCTGATAATTGATCTTGCAACCCTCAAACTCTTGTAGATTGTGGATGAATCTCAAAAGTTGCTCATCATCTTTGAAAACTTGCCAGTGGTCTATATTATCTGGAATTGAAGGTCTGAAATTGATTTCCATTTTTCCATTCCCATTAATCATTTCATCCGATGGTTGGAGGGTGGATGATGCTACTACTAATTTGTCTGCTAACCCATTCATTTCCCTGTGGACCTTTTGAATGTTAAGTGCATCAAACCATTCCATAGTGTCCCATGTGGCATTCCTATACTTTCTTAGTCTATCATTTTTGCATTGATACTGATTCTTAATCTGGAGGACAACTAAATCTGAATCACCTTTTATGTTCAATATCTTTATCCCCATATCTTTAGCGATTTCTAATCCTAGGAGCAATGCCTCCTACTCGGCTACATTGTTTGATGCTTCAAACTCTAACCTAAATGCAAAGTTGTAGACTTTATTTGAAGGAGATATGATCACAATGCCCGCACCCTTTCCGGTTTTGGAATAAACCCCGTCAAAGTACATTTTCCAAACTTCATCGATCTTTTCATTTTTAATGTTCTCCTTAATGGGGGCCATGAAATTTGACAAAATAGCATAGTTTCCAAAATTATCAGTGAAATGAACAAATTCATTTCCGGGCTTCTTAGGGTTTTCTACATGCTGTTTCCTCATCTTTTCTCTGTGGAGAATCACCCTAGTGTTCTTTGATGCAGGTATAGTAGCATATGTCCAATCCATTTGAATGTGCCCACCAAGAGTTGCAGCCCATTTTCTGGATAACAACATACCCCAATTATCTGGAACATCTATCACCACCACATCCATTGACATGTCGATATCAGGATACTTAGCCAACTTAACTTGTAAATTTAAGATTATCCCTACCACTTCAACTTCTCTTGCATCCATGGCACAAACATTGTGGTAGGGTCAGGTGACCCTTAGATTTAATTTCTCGATTACTTTTCTTGTCATGACATTTTATGAAGCACCTGAATCTAACATACAGTTATGAAGGAGAAGTTTATCAACTAAGAGGGAGACATAAAAAGGTGGGTGATCTTCTCTTCTCGGATCAACACTATTGAGGACTATGGGCATATCTATGGGTTCAATATGTTCAGCTTCAAATATAGCATTATTATTAGGAAGAGGATCCTCTTCGATAATATTATGAGCTTTACTTTGACTATCCTCTAAGGCTTTCAACAACTTTTCTTTTTGACCGGGAATTTTAAGGACATCAGTTGCATAAACATGAATCTTAGCACTACTTATCCATTCTCCCATATCAATATTTGACTCAGGGATAATAGGAGGATCTGGGAGGGGAGGAGTGGTTACCTTTGGCTTGTACTATTTAGATGGTGATTGCTTTTCTCTTCTTTGATACACAACTCCCTTGAACCTGGCCTCCTTCATTTCCTTAATTGCTTCCGGAGGAGGCATTACACCATAAAAGTTAGACATGAGATCCTTCTCGAAACCGTAATCTATGGCCTGCTGCCAATGCTGGTTTGATAGAGGATAGGTTCGACCTACCATGTACACATGATCAGACTCGCCTGATGTTGTTTCCCGATTACTAACCTCCGCCATCCCATGTTATGTAACTTGGTTTGCTATGTAGCAAGTACTTTCTGGGTGGAATTGATCACAAGGTCTACACCAAGGAATTACTTCATCTACCAGGTTAGTTGAGTCTAACTAGTTTGGAATCCTAGGCTCTTGCTGAGGAAACTTCTTTTGATACACTTGATTCTGTTTTGCTTGAAAATTCCTAGGACCATTATTTCTCTCTAGTGTAACTATTCTGTTCTGAATATTATTTAATTGCATAGATTGGCTTGTCATGAATTTTTCAAACAGGCTAGTTACCTTTTCCATGGGGTCTTTAGAGGTTTCCTTTTCCTCTAATTCAATGGCCTTTCCTTTCTCTTTGTTGTACGAAGTGTTTTCCCTAGTGTAACCTGGAATGTTGGATTTGCCTGAAGATTGCATATTCCTTTCTATTTTCTCAGCCAGATCTTAAGCAGTTTTTAGATCGGTCGGATCTTTGTCCCTTAATTGGTACCTCAAATCCCCAGTGAAAGCTTCGATGTAAGATATGAGGATGGAGGCATCCCTTGGCTTGATTTCTCTAGGGAGGTCTGCAACCACACGTCTGAACTTAGTATTAAATTCATCAATGGTTTCATTTTCCATCTTCTTTATATTATGAAGGGCAGCAAGCAAATGTCTTGGTTCTTTCTTTTCCCCCCATTTCTTCTTAAAACCTTCTAGGAATTCATTAAGGGTTTTATATGATTCATCACCAAGGTCAGCATACCACTCTGCAGCATCATCCTCTAAGGATAAAGCAAAGAGCTTCATTTTTACATCTTCATGGTCAGCGGCAGCACTATTGCAATAACTGACTAGGTGCCTCTCAAACTTTCGAAGATGAGTCTTGGCAGTGGTAGCATTATTTCCCTCGAACATGGGAATCTTCTTGATAGCATCATTCGGAATTTCACGAGGAGCACCTTCTATCTGAGAAAAGTCAAGGGGTTTGTAAAATTCTGTCATTTCTTGAGATTGGAAGGTATGACTCTCTACAAATATCTGATGGATATCTGAGAGGGATTGGTCTCCTAAATCTTCAAGGTTTCTACGAGAAGTATTCCCATTCAATATTTCCCTAATAAACCTTTTGGGATCAGGGAGAGGATTGACTAATTGTTGGCGGTTTCTTCGGGTAGAAATTCTTGAAGGGATGTTAGACAGTGGAGTCACCAGATTGATCGATTTTTAATTTTTATGTTTTTTAAAGACTAGACCAATCAAAAGTTTTTTATCTTCTTAGTTGTTTAGAAAAAATCTAAGCTAAGTCGTACTCGGGAATAAAAAGATTTATCCCCGGCAACGACACCAAAAAGTGTTGTCTCCTTTCACACACCTGGGTCACATGGCAGAAATATTCAAGCCACTCGGTGTGTCCTTGGGGGAAAGGCTCGAGTCAAGGCTGTCACCTTGTTCTTGACTCCTCCGTTTAGGCTCAACTCCCAACGGAGCCAAGGGGGGTAGACCCTATTAATTTACTAAGGAGAATCACTTAGTGTTGTGATGTTTAAACTGACTGAGTTATTTAGGACTTTACAATTTAACTATAGATAATCACAGATGGCAAGATGTAAAAGATGAACACACGAAAGCACAATACTGAGACACAATATATATATAAAGCAAGAAGTTAACCAGTGCCTTAGAATGGAGTCAAAAATAGAATCAATATGCTTGCATGTGCTTGGAGTGAATGTTTTGTGATTGCCTCTTGGTATGTTTTAAGTTAAATGTGAAGTATGAGTTGATTAAATTAGGCAAAGGGGGGACTCCAGATATACCTGAGAGTACTTGGAGTATGTCCAAAACTAAACCTTCACGGCTACCCGCAAGGAATATGTGGGCTGAAATAGAGTCTCTGGGGCTATTGTTCATAACGTACCCATTAGGGTGTGACAGAGACTGGCGCCCTGAGGTCACTTTTCAATAAGTTCCCACTTCCTTTGGGCATTTTGCCACCGTAAAGGTTTGATCTAGGTGTTGGATTTTCACCTGATGGTTTGTCAGTTGGGGAAAGTGAGTCATAATTATACTATTCACCCAAGTGCTTTCGATATAGCTTGACTGATCAGACGAACCGCAGCCAAGTGCAGAGCATACACATTGGAGTCTTGTCAATTTTAATAAGTTTTAAACTGAGTGTTCTTGTTTAAAAGGAAAACCCTCCAGGAACCTCTTTCGATCCAAGTGGATCTCAATCGGGGAATCAAGGAGGGGTTGATTTTAAAATTTCTGATAAATAAAAGATGAAAAATAAAACAAATACACAATTCTGGTTTTCTGATTAGTCTTACCACGAATCTCTTTCCCCTTTCGGGTCAATCGGGAAATCGTGGGTAAGTATTATGATTACTTTGAAATGTAAAATATGGAGTATGATATTAATAATGAAATAAAGTGTACTACCCTGCATACTATATCAATTCTAGTTTAAAAAAGAAATAAGCAGAAAGCGACGAAAAGGACACCGACGCAAATGCCCCCAGGGGGGATGGCGAATGGGCTCGAAAGAGCCTATTCCAAAAATGATTTTATTTATTAATGGTTACAGTATCAGAGGACTGATATATCAGAAAATTATTGATCCTTATACAGGCTGAAACCAATATTTTACAACTTTGGAAAAATTTTGAGTTTTTTGGTGAAAAGGGAGACCCCTGGGGGGATTTGAACGCTCCTAAGGCCACTTCGGACAGAATATTCCTTTATTTTCTGTCAGAACTGATAAAATACAGCAATAATTTTAGAATAACATATTACCAAAATCACTTTAAGAGAACCTTTGGATCATCCTACCTTATCTCAAAAAAATTGAAGTTAAACTAGCTAAACAGGCGAAAAGGGAACCAAGGAAAGCAAGATTTCCTTGGGATCTTGGCTTGCTATTTGTGAAGCCAATTAAATATGCACTGATATTGCATAATATTGAAATTTATAACAGCAAATTAAACTACCTTAACAGCAAGCTACGAATTTTCACTAAATTGCTTGCGAAAATAAGGTAATTTTAGCTAGATCTCTTAAAATTGAACTTTATGTGCAAAAAAAAACTAAGATATAGACTTAGGAGGGGATATTACTAACTATATATATGTGTATTTTTCTTAATGATAGAGATCAGAGTAATAAGAAACCTTTTAAGTAACCAATTTGAGGAAAATTTTAGATTTTAAAGGAGAGAAAGGGGAAGAAAGGTGCTTGTTGTTGAAGCAGATCTGTAGAGGAAACTTGTTAGTGGAATGCAGAGGGGAAATGTCTTCACAAAAATTTGGATCTGTAGTGGATTCAAACTAGATGCACATATCGTCCAATCCTTGCTACCTGAAAGATAAACACACAATCCTGCATGAAACCTCATGAGATCTGGATATATATATGAAAAAGAAACAAGAATTACATGCAAATAAACTTATTAAACATGTATATTCAATATATTCTAACATATATTCTTTGAGATATAAGAAAAACAAGTAAGCTTACTTTCCCAACTATACTCCTATTGATTCAGCTGAATCGTTCAAGCCAGACAGGGTTCAGATGTAGAAATTGAGAGAAAAGCCGGCAACATCAATAGCTGTAAGACAATGCTTAATCCACACATATGAGAGCATTACACCATTTGGCCTCCAAAGCTTCTTTATTTCAACAATCGAAATATTACAAAAGTATTACAATGGCAAGCCCTTTAGTCCATCTCTAACTTGCTTGGAAGAGGGAGCCTCAGCCAGGATACATACAAATTACAGGCCATCCAGCCTAGGGGGGGCACAATTCCTCATGCAATCAAGTGAATTCAATTGATGGAGAGTTCATCAATGCAGTACTGAAGCTGAACTGAGCCTACTTGTCAACCGGGGGCTTGATTGAGTTGACACATCAACCCATACACCGACACATCGGCCCACAGAGCATCTAGGAGAGTCCACACGTGTGGAGGAGAGAGAGAGGGTGCAATTCCCCATGAAGATAGCTGTAGATCAACTCTGGATCTGATTTGATCCCCTCCTTCAGTCAAGGATTTGTCAGATCCAGTCAATTTGCTCTAGATCTGATTGATTTCAGTCAAATCGGTTGAGAATCCATTGATTTATTGATTTTGGATTTGCTCCATTATTCATCAATTTATTAATTAAAACAATCAATAATTGATTTTTGGGGCTTTCTGACCTGAGTGATGGAAGATCACTCAAAAATTAGCAAATAGTAGGTCCATGGGTTTACATGGTGCTCTTAGCTTGAAAATGAGCACCTACATGACTGAAACCGATTATTTGGCCCACTTTTATTACAAAATCAATTTTTCCATTTAAACTATTAAAAAACAGCCTAAGTTTTGGAAAAATTTAATTTAATAAAAAACACTGAAAAAATTAAAAAATTGAAAAATTGAAAAACACCTAGGGGGACTTAGACATGTTCATATGACTCAAAAAAGATGTCTAGCATGCTTATACATTGACACATAGACTCTAATAACCTCAATAGTCCTAAATGCCAAGCCGACCACCCCAACTTTGGAGGTATGGAGTGAAAAACTCAGAAATTATCAGTCGTTTGTTCAACAACCAATAATAACCAAGGGAAAAACACCCTGGGATGATCGGATTGACAAATGAAGTCTAAGAGTTCGAGTCTTTTATAGACACTATCATGCTAGAACATTTATTACAATTCCCCCATGGGGTATGAACATGTGATATGATACAACAAGAACTTCCCAGAAGTACTTCCAAAGGTCTTTTGAAATCCAAACAAGTTAACCCTATCCGGTTCACCAGGCTCACTTGATAAAAAACCACTAAGTACAACTTAGGTGGTAACAGTAAGAATTTTTTTTGTGTTAATACAGTCACAGTTTGTACCAGACAGCATGACGCAGAAGGGAAAAAGAAGGCTAAGATTGTAGACTATTATTTAGATGTGAAAATATCACCTACACTAAAGGTGGAAATAATATATGAATATACCAAATCCATAATCGGGTCTGAACTAGAATTTAAATGGGGTCAGATCTATCACATGCTCAAGGGGAAGAAGGTCCCAGAGGCAGGGTTGGAAGACTTGGTTATATATGATAATATATTGAAATCTAGAATCACCAAGGTATCTAGAAGACCATAGATTTTTCCCTGCCCTGAGGTCATTGGATGGATTCTTTCCAAAGTCGGTGCAGTAGGGATGATCATATATGACATGGAGAACAAAGGATTTGCATCCTTCACACCTGTATTTATAACAAAAACACACAGCCTTCCACCTTCAGAAGTCACCATGACAACTAGCTAGGTAAAAGGTTTGAATATCGATTACATGGCCACAACAAAGATGATGGTAGCTAAAGGAAAGAATTTTTGGCATAAGCGATCTAGGGAATAAAAAACTGCCCATTTGCATACCCCATACAGGATGATAGCTCTGATGCTAAATAGGATCTTCGACCGAGCCGACGAAAGGTCTTATAAGTTTGGATGGATTCCACTTATATAACATGTAGCCATGAAGGGGACAATTTTCAATTGGGCTGACATAGTAGTCAATAGTCTGTCTTTCTGTATAACTGCAGCCCAAGAAGGATTACATCAACGAAAATCTGAGTTTTACATGGGATCTTTTTTGGTTGACTACATACCGTGTTTTGATCCTTTTGAAAAGATGAAATGCAATTGGAAAGGAGGAAAAGCCCCTATTTATGTAGCATATCAGATACTATGGGTGCACAAATACCACAATCATTACAAGCTAATCTTTGAAGAGTTCTTGATGCCCCTCTACCAACTAGTTTTCCTGGAAGAGTGTAAGTTCTTGTCTGAAGGTGCTTTGGAATCTATAAAGGAGTTTGGAGATTACTTATTTTCATAAGAAGGCACATACCTGAGGATGTATTGGGGAAGCAAATCACCCTCATTACTGCCTAAATACGCCACAGATTATATAGTGCACAAGGAAGCCATGAGACAACTTTTCTTGGATGGATTTGGAAGTCACATGTTCAACTTGAAAAGGCTGTGTTTCCACCCCTACCTTTCTATATGGGGAGATATAATTTTTATAAAGTCAAGAATGCACCTGAGTTCATTAAGGAATTAGAAATATTCCATTTCAGTGAAAAGAACTTTCACAGGAATGATTCTTAAGGTAAGGTTGCTGCCCATAGAGTAATCCTAAAGGTAAATTTCGAATATAATGATCATATGGACAAGGATGAAGAAATGTACCAGAATATTTGCAACATGACCGCTTTGAACAAACAACTCAAAACAAAGAACACAGTATCTGAAGTTAAAGGTAGTAGCAGCAGTAACCCAGACCAGAAGGGACATGAAGAAGAATCTACACAGAAAGAAAAAGAAGAAACAACACATATACTAGGTGCAAGGAAACTGTTAGCTGAAGAAGCCCAATGAGAAAAGGAGGAAGAAGAAGCTGCTAGAAAAGAGAAGGAAGAAGAACAAAGAAATAAATAAGAAGCCATAAAAGAGAATATTGTAGAGTTAGAAATATCAATAGCTAAGGAAGCACAAAATCCAGATCCTCAGAACCAAGAAGAGGTCGAAGAAGAACAAATGAAGAAGGATCAAGAAGATCTAGACAATGAGAATCAGGG
>LPNX010129630.1:240745-368272 GCA_001517045.1 Pseudotsuga menziesii | reverse complement strand
CATTATTTAACTGAATGTAGAGAGATAGAACTGAATGTAACTGACTCCTAACTTGGCTTGACTAGTCATCAACTGAAGTTAACTGACCTTGGTTGGTTTCAACACTCTCAGTTGCTTCCTAAATTGTAGGGATTGATCTAGGAGACTCCTAAACTTATGCAATCAAGTGCAATAAGTGGCAGTGAGCCTCAATTAGTGTTCCCCACACTTTGGTAACTGAAACATGTGCCCCAATTTGGTCAAGTTTAACCAATGGTGCTAATGACTATAAATAGACTGGATGGACTCCCGATTTAGACATGACTCCTGATTTAGACATATGACCAAATTTGTACAAGGGAGGATTAATAATCCTAACACAAAGTCCTACTCAGGGAAACATGGAGAACCTCCCTTCCACTTCAGGAAGTATAATTACAAGAGGGCATCTCTGGATGGTTGAATTGGGGCTGGCACCATTTACCCCATTAAATCAACATGAATTCGCAAAGTTAGAAGATGTGTTCTTTGATCCTAAGAAAAATTCAATTGTTTGGAGGACTGAGAAAAATTTGAGGACATGTACTCAGCCCAAAATCACTACAGTGGCTAAGATAACGGTTGTAAAAGATGTAGAAGAAGACCCAATGTTGATGGCCTCATGGGGTGTTTAAACTGCACAAGTGAACACCCATATTATTAGTAAGCTTAAGGATATTATTGATCAATATAAAGTCAGACTAGCAGAGATAAAATAAGTCTTAAGGAAAGATGAGAGAGTAGGTTGAGAATAAAAAAGAAAATATGATGCCACTCTTTTAGAATTTCAAAAGCTGTAGCAGGACTATCAGAGTCTAGAGGAGGACAGAGATGCTTTGAGACTATCAAACATGACGCTGGATAGAGAAAAAATGAATTTAGAGAGCAATATGGAAAACATGGATGTACAAAAGTACACAGCTGACCAACAAACAGAGCAGTATAAAGTTCAAATTGCAGAACTAGAAGCCCAAAATAGTTCCTTTGAAGTATTATTGAAGGTAGCTAATGAACAAAAGAGGGACATAGCACCTTTTAGAGAAAATTATCCTCTACTTAGAGGTAAAATATATCAAGTACAGGTTAAGCTAGCAGAAGAGATTTTCAGAATCAAGCAAGTAGAAGCTTGACTGTAGGAGATCTCAGTCCTAGATATTGAATTCAAATCCAAGACCTAAGACATTGCAGAGACCATACAGGGACAACTGACATGGTTGGAGACAAACAAAGAGCCTTCAAAAAACACACCTGTGAAGAATCCAGAGAGGTTGCAGCTTGATTATGATCTAATGAATTTCAGTATAAAGCTGCTGAGAGACTGATAGATACAGTCAAGAAAAAAATAGACAAATGCATGGAAGTTTATAAGAAGGTGCTTACAACTCATAATAAATGCCAGACATCATCCACAAAAAGTGCTACAAGAGTTTCTAGCACATGAAGAATACTTGAAGCACCTGCATGATAGGTTGCAGGAGGATGAACTTAGTATACAATTAATTAAGAGCTTAAATGAAAAGGTGTTAAAAGGTGTGACTTCTCAAGCTGCAGTAAGTAATTTCCTTTTAGAAGATCAGATTCAAGTAATTCCAGCAAGGGTGGCTGACATAAAGACTCAGGTTTCCAAGCATGAGGTCACGGTCAGATTCTTGGAACCAACAGATTTTGAGATCATTGCTTTAGATGCTATGGCATGGAAACAATTCATCAATGAGTTGAATAGGCCCACTTGAGTGGTTTTTTCCTGTATATACATGGAAATGTAATTGTAATATTTTGTATTTATCTTTTTACAAGTGGACATACTAGAAGACAAACATTTTTTGTAATCGAATGTTGAGGAAGACAAAAGGGAAGGAGAACCAAGAGTCACTTTTTGAAAATGTATAAATATAGGTAGAGTTGAATAGAAGAGGGACATTTCTAGCTCTCATATGAGAATGATTTTTGTAAGAAGAATTATTTCTTGTTATAATAAAGAGGACTGAATTTTTGTTGGAGAAGGGGCTGCCTGAGTTTCAAATGCATGATGTGTAGATTGATGAATGAAGAACTATTTCTATTTTATCTTACTATACAAATATGTGAGATCGTTTTAACTACTGAACTATTGCTATGTTGTGAATGATTTCATTTCCCTGTTATGAATCTTATGCAGTAAATGAGTAGTGAATGCTTTAACAACACTGAACTATCTCTATGTTATCTTTTCTACTGTATTTATGTATTTTTAATTTTATCAGCTATCTGTAAAATTCTTTGTGCAAAAAATGTAGTACATTACTCAAAAAAATAGTAATCTTGCTCCCTGGGGATAGGTTAGATATATTATATTAGATTAATTGTTCTTTTCTTTCAGTGATTTAGGAACAAAGTGGATAAGACAGAAGGTAAGAAGCTACACATCACATTATGAGGTATTTGTTCCCTGGTCATTTGCATTTAATCTAGGCACTTGCATATCATTCATAAAACATAAAAAACACACATAAACGATGGACAAGGCCACAACCGGTAAAATATATTTAAACTTTCATTTAATTCTATGGTAATCAGGCCGCTAACCGGATGGATTCCCCACTCCAAATGATAAACTATCTAATCAGGAACGGTTATTGGGGAGAATCCCTACTGTCACTACCTGGGATTTTCCAGGCATCAACAAGGGGATAGTCCCAAGAACAAAAGACAAATCAGTGGTATCCTCAAAGTGGATCTTGAAAACAAAGCATTCCACAGATGGTAGTATAGAAAAATACAAGGAAAGATTCGCAGCTAGAGGGTTCTCCCAAAAGGAAGGAATTGACTTTCAAGAGACCTTTTCTCCAGTAGCTAGGCACACTTAAATTAGAATTGTCCTTGCCTTGGTATCCAAGAATAAATGGAAGTTACATCAAATGGATGCAAAGACAACTTTTCTAAATAGCTTGCCAAGAAGAAGAAGTGTGTATTGAACAACCAAAATATTTCAAAACTGATGATCGGGAAGCTTATGTATGCAAACTCAAGAATGCATTGTATGGGATAAAACAAGCACCCAAAGCATGGTATAGAAGAATAGATGGGTTCCTGATGAGTTTAGGATTTACCAAGAGTAAGGAATATTCTAACGTTTACTATAAGGTTGAGAATGATGGGATTATGCTATTACTTTTATATGTGGATGACTTATTCTTAACATGAGAAGATAATCCCATCGATGAATGCAAGAAGAAGCTTGCTGCAGAATTTGAGATGAAAGAACTTGGAATGATGCACTACTTTCTAGGTCTTGAATTTTGGCAATCCCCAGATGAGATTTTCCTAAACCAAGGAAAATATATGGTATAAATTTTGAAGAGGTTTGGAATGTTTTATTGTAAGGCCATGAATACTATGATGACAACAAACTTGAAGTTACTGAATGATGATACATCAAAAACTGTAGATGGCACCCTGTACATACATATTATTGGTTCACTAATGTACTTAACCAATACAAGGCCAGATATATGTTTTGTTGTAAACACACTAAGTTAGTACATGGTGAATCCCAAACATATTCACCTAATAGGAGAAAAACATGTGATGAGGTATCTAAAGGGAAATTTAGATTATGGGCTCAGATATACATTAGACAGTCAGATCAGTTTACATGGGTTCACAAACTCAGATTGCCAGGAAGTGCTAAAGACAGAAAGAGCACCTTAGGTTGTTTTTTAGTTTTAGATCAGGCATTATCTCATGGTTCAATAGAAAAAAGACCAATATTGCACTTAGCATAGCATAATCATAATACATTGCTGCTTGTTCAACTTGCAGTGAAGCGGTATGGCTTCGACAGATGTTGGCAAGTTTATTTGATGAAGACATAGATGTTACTAAGATCCTTTGTGATAATAAGATTTGTATCAAGATGATAGAAAATCTGGTTTTTCATGATAAGTAAAAAAATATTGAAGTGAGATATCAGTTTATTTGAGACATGGTTCAGAAAGGAGCTATAACGCTCAAGTATGTTCCTACAGAGGAACAAGTGACAGATGTGTTGACTATGTCTTTGGCTTGTGTAAAGTCTGAATACTTTAGAGACAAGCTTGGTGTAGTCCGAAAGGACCTCTCTCGAAAGAGGGAGTGACAGTATATGGAAGAAGGATGTAGTGGTGAGTAGCTCAGTATCGAGTAGGGTATGTCTGACTAGGACAGTTTGGCCCGAAAGGGTTAGTTAGATGAGGCCTGTTGATCCTAGGGGGATTAGTATATCTGGCTAGATCAGTTTAACCCAAGTGGGTTTGTAATCTAGGATAAGGTTTGTTGGTCCCCAGGAAGATCCATTTGTCTAAATTGGCTTGTTGTCTTGAAAGGGTTAGTAAGTTAAACAAAATGCCCTAGTGGATCTACTAGAGACATCACCATGATGCTGCTCCGAGATAGTTAGACGGAAGGATGGTTGTTACAATATTGTTATAGTATTGATTAATGAGAGGTTTTCTTTTAGTAGTGTTACATTTATGACTGCTAAGATGTTAGTTCAATATTGTTATACTGATGACTATTGAGATATTGCTTCAGTATTGTTAAACTGGTGACTGTTGAGATGTTACTTCAGTATTGTTATACTGATGACTGTTGAGATGTTAGTTCAATATTGTTATACTGATGGCTACTGAGATTATTGGTTCAAAATTGGTATGCTGCTTGTTGAGATGATTGACTCAGTATTGTTATACTGATTGAGATGTATGTTTTAGTATTGTAATATTGATGGTTGATTGAGATTTATGCTTCAAATAGTGTCAGTATTGATTATACTAATGATTAATGAGATGATTGATGATATGTGTACAATGTAGTCACTAGCATTCAAAATTGAACCCTTCCCAGCCCTTCCAAATGGTTCTAGCCCTTCCCAGAAGTGTAAAGTTAAAATTTCCCTTCAAAAAAAATTAAAATATGAATTTAACCTTTCCAATTAAGAAGGGCATAATTTATATCAACATTTCAAAAGAAGGGAAACATTTGAAATTACCCATCCATGTAAATTTATTAATATGTTAAAATTTATATGCTATAAAGTTCAACTCATCATTCAAAATATTGGAAATATGATAAATTATAATCACTCACTCACTCATGCCATGCACTCACTGCTTAGTTGTGCAAGATGACCAGTAATCATTGATGACTACGAGGTCTACACTAGCCATCGATATGTGACTCTAACTCTCGAGTCACTTGGGGATGCAATATAAAGTGTGAAAATGTGTCCACAACTACAACTATAACAAAAAATAACTACTAGTCTACTACTAGGCCTAAAACGAGCTCAAAACTTTGTTCCTACTACCTATGTGAAACTCGCTACCAATTTCCACTCTTTTTTCGTCAAAATTAAATCCAAAAGGTTGGTTTGATGAGTCCTCCTCTATAAAACTTCATTTCTTGCATGAATATCATGGACTCATGACAACTATAAACAACACTCAATGTCATGAAAATACAAATAATGACATGTAGCTAGGATAAAAAACTATGCAGAGGTCGATTTATGCATTGCTATAGAGAAGTGTCATTAGGCACACGATATGGAGAAACAATGGTTATTAATAAAATTAAAAAAGCAATTGTTGGCTTAATAATAGTCTTCACTTTGATGGGTGGCATGATCGTGATGTAATCTCCCTCCATCCTTCCAAATATTGTGGTTTCTCACAACATTTGTCCTTAGCGCCACCAAAATACATATAAAAATTACTTCTTTACATCATCTTCCCTTTAAATCCTCATCTCATAGTCATAACTAAGGATTACTATGCATGCACATCCTCACCTTATAATACGAATTGGGTCAAGGCATAGAGACAACCATAAAATATTAAATGTGTCAAGACGCAAAGAGTAAGAGACAAGTATAAGTAAGTCTTATATTAAATTTACCATATAAGTATTTAATTAACACTATCAACTAACATTTGACACGTTGTATTGTTGTGATCTTCTTGTCACTCCTTACCAATGTGATTGCAAGGAATTCTTTGAAGGCCAAGTCCATAATTTTAGGCATTCTTCCTCATTATCATGCCTTTTGGTAAGACAATAAAGAGGGTAGTGGCCTACATCGGCATGGAAAATGGTTTCGACATAGAATTATACACATTATATGTTTTCATTAAATAACTGAAATTACTACATGTGACTATTGATTCATTGAATCATGGACTGGTACAAAACACAACAAATTTTAGAGCCATGAGCCCTTAATTACTCACACTTAGAACTTTCTAAAATCTAGCCATTAATAAACTTCTTTTGGTATTTTGGTTCAATTTAAAAGGGAGATTGTTGAGACTCGGACATGTAGTGAGTTGAAAGGATTCATTTGACTTAGGATTGATTCCATTTCCCCTCCATCCCATACATGTATGCTTTCACGATAAGTGTTGAACAAAAATTTGTAATGCCCTAACCCTCGTTATGCTAGATTTGCTAACTTGCTTGGTATGTAGGAATTTTTTTTAATGTTTTCTCAGTTGTGTATTATTTTTTGTTAGGTTCCCATTCCTTATCATTCTTAGATCTCTCAAGCTTGTATTGCACTTGGTGTAACACCTCAGTTTTGACCCCATTTGAATTACATGTATATGATGTATATAATGTAATTAATCATGG
The DNA here is from genome assembly GCA_001517045.1 of Pseudotsuga menziesii. Classification (NCBI taxonomy): domain Eukaryota; kingdom Viridiplantae; phylum Streptophyta; class Pinopsida; order Pinales; family Pinaceae; genus Pseudotsuga; species Pseudotsuga menziesii. Next base: position 361,606 of record LPNX010129630.1, on the reverse strand, counting down.
TGTGGATCTATAGGAAAAATCCCCACCATCGATTTAATGTTATATTTTTGACGATTAAAATCAATGCAAATGGTATTTTGTGCTATCGAAGCACATTGTAATTTGGACATCATGTAAATATGCATTTTAATTAAAAATAGCCACAACCAAATATGTCAATGAAACAATAATGCGAAGGGGCATGATTTCCTAAGGATAAGGGGGGGGAATATTCAAACCCTTTAGGCCCCCCATGCCAACCAAGCTCCCCTCAGACATCCTCAAGTTTCAAGGGAAGGCAGGGGAGTGCCCCCAAAACCATATAATGATGTTTCACCTATGGTGCTCACCAAACAACATCATAGACGATTCGATTGGACTCGGAATTTTTCAACGCACCCTCACAGGTACTGCAACCAAGTGGTACATTGAGCTACCACAAGCCAAGTACCTAGACTTTAATTCCTACAGTGGTACATGTTCCTATAGTATTTCCAGCTCCCCATCAGATATGATGAAGGGGTGGAAATCTTGCTATCTTGCTGCCAAAACATTGTGATCCACATAACTGACCACATCCATGAGTGGCAGCGATGTCAAAGCTTGTGCAAGATCAAGCTTGATGACAGGATCTTCCTTGACTAGTTCTTAAAAAAATTGCTGCCACCCATAGCCAAGGACGTTGCCTCTAAACATCCCCAAACAGAGGAAGAGGCCATCTTGAAGGCCCAACAGTTTGACCTCATTTACACACAATCTGGATACCTTTACATCATCGTTCCAGACACTCCCCATGCAGGAACCTCCTACCAGGATGCACCGGTGGCATCCCATGCTATAAATGGAATCATAGGCTCTGTTTCCCACCAAACACAACATCATGCAACAGCACCCATGATGTCACGCACCCAAGCAGCACCCCTAGTGTTGTTTACCCAAACCAAGCTCCTGACTACTCAAGAATGATGTCTCAATACGGATCTAGAACCTCCTATGCACAACCTATGCCATAGCAGCAGGTCCATGCACCTACTTGGCCGGCACAACAATATTCAGGACAGATGACTAGATTTGTGGTGCCCCTAACCCACTAAGTTTACTATGCACCACAAGTGCAAGTTGCTCAAGACCCCGCCCCAACCCCTCCAGCACCTTTGGGACAAGTGTTTGCTCGGCAGAACCATCCTAACCAACCAACCCCTAAAAAAACAATAAGGGCAAGCCAGAAACGATTGATCTAGGAATCGAGGAAACAACCAACCACAAGGAGGAGGTCAACAACCAAATCCTCCCAACAATTCCAGGGCGAACCAGCCAGCTTAAAATCCCCAGCAACCAAACCCACCCAGACACAATGCTCTGTTACACACAAATCAACCATGCAAATTATGTGACATCTATGGGCACTATATGTTTGAATGCCCCTTCATAGATCATGCCAAGAAGGCCATTCAGAGTGAAGTCCAACATGGTACCATTATGGCAGTTCCAGCTCAACCAAAATTGGCACCATCAGGCCCCCCACCTATGGTGCTCCAAAATCCATTACTGCTCTAAGGACTCATAGCAACCGCACCTCCTCCCCAACCCAATCCCACCACCCTTGCTGCACCTCCACCAACAAAAATGGGTGTTCATCACTTGCTAGCCATGACAACTGAAGAAGTCAATTTGCAGACCAAGAGAAACCGATACAGATCCAACACCAAACCCACTGACCCATCAGTAGAATCCACATCCAAAACAACCAATACACCTCTTCACTTACCCCCTTTCCCCCCACGCCCTCCCATATGACGGGTTTCCAACAATGCCACGATTAGAGCTGTTGTGAGCTACAACATCGACATTGATGACTTGGCCCAAACACCTATGGCCACTTTCCCTCTTGAGGTACTTAAAACTTTCCCAACACAGAGAAAGGCCTTACTAGCTGCCCTCGGTGTTGTATGCCCCTCTAAGTCCAAGTTGATCATGTTCGACACAGATAACGAAGAGCCCCGGATGCCATCAACTATTGCCTTCCAAATTCTGGTATCAATTTGAAATATGCTCATACACCACTACATCGTTGATGAGGGGGCATCCACATGTGTTATTTCAACCTTAGTCTAGCAGAAACTTGGGTCCCCAATCCTACAACCATCCACCACTACTCTGTGGGCTTATGATGGCCATCCCACTAAAGCCCAAGGTATCGTTCCACATGTCCCAATAACATTAGCCAGGAAAACAGTGTTGATTGACATAGAGGTTGTCAATGCATAGTTGGACTATAACCTTCTCCTTGGAAGAAGTTATATGTATTCTATTAGTGCCAGATGATGTTCTAAAACTACTAAAGAACAAGCCAACACAATCTCATAAAATTAAACTAAGTAAAAAAGGATTTTAGGGTTTTGGTTTTATAGTTTTTTAACAAGGGCGTAAAATATCATTAGGCTAAGACAAACACTAAATCATGTAACAGTGATGGACAGAGATGCATTATATATGAAATATAAACGATAAAAATATTAGCACAAACTGAGTTTCATCCACAGTTCACAAGCATTTCATGAATAATAACTAAGTGATTACACAAAAAATAAAACCAGAAAATAGATTAAAATGGGCTTATAGTTTTCATATATATCATAATCAGTCATCAGAAATACATAAGAGTTTCTGAACTTGGTTCCATACGCATTAGCTTGAAAGCCTCCCCTTGTACAAAAATTCGAACCTCTGCACTGTAAGCCTCCCCTCCTTATATAATTACAAATATCCTATGAAGTAGTTCCATATTCACTTCTTTAGGTCGAATTTGAAACTACTCAGCAGTTACATTAACCAACTTTCAAAGATTAAAAACTAATTGGCTAAAAATAGCAAAATCAGATTTCTGGGAAATTTGGTGAATTTCCGAAAAATGGGTCTCAAATAATCCCCCATATCTCTCGATCCGAGACACCTATGCAAAAAATGAGAGAGGTTTTTGTGAATGATTCTGTTATGGAAAAAAACCTCTCTTTGTTTTTAATAATTATTTTCCAATATAATTGAATATGCCCCACAAGATGAAGACTAAAACAGGAAAATATTAAATATTTTAAAACCCTAAAAAATAGGATGTAAAGATTAAATTGAATCTTTCAAACCTTGAGATATGTTGCAAAAATGAGAGAGGTTTTTGTGTATGGGTATCATGTGAATAAAAATATATTTTTTTTCTAAAATTCGTCTCCATCATCTCGTTATCTGCACTCAATTGAAATAACCCAAAACAGGAAAAAATAGAGCATAATTCTCAATAATATTTGCACACTCCTTTATTTATAAGATATTCTTTAACTCTGTTCTTCATTAGAGAAGGCTTCTCCATCACTAAATATTCTCTCTTATTCTCTACATGTTCAAACAGGTCTTCATCCTCTTTTAAATTTTCTTGAGATGAGGAATCTTCTAACATTGCATAAGATCTGCCTTGAAACTTTACACTGGATATTAATACTCCTTCCTTTTTAAATCCAACCAAGGAATTTCCTTTAGTTTTCTCACTGGGAACTTGTATGTCCTCTAATTCCATCTTGGTAGGAATAGAAACCTCTGCCATATTTTCCTGGACATCATTGCTATCTATATCAAGCTTAATTGATTCCTTTTCTTCTTGCTGTTCTAAGGCTGGTGCATGTACTTCTTCCAAATATTCAGATATTTCCAACTGATTATCCTCGTCAATCTTATTTTTCTCTCCACTTGTCACTATAATAGTTCATAATGCTGAAAATTTGCAACCCTGTCCTCATTGACACCAGACAGGTCCCCGCAGTTCCATCTTTGACAGCCACGATTACACCCAAGCCATTTAATAATTTACCACGATATTTTCAACTTCACGTATGCCCATCAAATTCACCACTTACTCAAAACGAACTCTGTAAATGTGCTATCATTTAAATTTTAACAAACTTCCAATCTTCAAGACTGAGGACAACTGCAATTTACAATTTTTTAAAGGCCGTGACTTTCTTGTAGCGCTCTAGTTCATGATTTCTGCCTTTGCACTACAGGAATCTTTTATTAATGTTTTTTGACAAAAGGATTAAATACAAAGGGTTAAATTATGTAATCAAACTTTTATTAAACCTTATGATATCTCTTTCCAACCTTTCAGAAATATATACACCTAATAAGCCCATTAAAACTATGAAAACAACTAAGTAAAGTAAATTTAAAAGGAAAACTATAAAATCAAAAGTAAAAATATGTTCACTATTGAAATACCTCAAAAACCAAGCTCAAATATTAAAAGAAATAAGAAAACCATGTTTTGAAAATAAAGCATATAGTATAAAACAGAAAACAAAATCTAGCTATAACATCTCACTCCTGCTGCGGGATGAAGTCCTCCTTGTGAGGCTTCAAGAACTTGTAGACCAATGCCTTTTGTCATTTAGATGAACCTATCTGCTACTCTACAAAACATCCATTGGGATATGGAGTCTTTATTCAATCCTTCACACACCAGTATATACAATGAAATTCAAATATCTTTCCTTTAAAGACTGTAAAAGTATTTGAGGAACCTTCCATTTACTGAATCAAATTGTAATCCCATTTCCAATGTAAGTAGGAAAAAATTTCATCAACCCACCAAAAATTGCTTCCAACTCTGAATTTATGTATAATAAGAAATATTGGAAAACATGAAGAGCAAAGATCTAAAAACTTGTACTCACTTTCATCAAATGGTGTCTCTAAGATAACAGATTTATAATTTATTGTTGACTCTAAATAATCTGCCACTGGATCATTAAAATTGCCAGAAGTTACCTCTTCCTGTTCTATGAAAAAGATAGGCTGTCCATAAGAACGTTTTGTTCTATGGATATCAACCAGAAATTGGCGATAAAAGACATCAGGATCAGCCTGAATTTGCTCCAGGATTTTTTGGATAGTATCATCAATAATGTCAACAAGTTGAACCTCCTTTTCCACACTATCTTCAAATGGATAACTATCATACATTGGCTCTGGTTGTTCAAGGATAATGGACTGAATGCATTCTTGAATCTGCTGATAAGATTGTACCATATCACACACATCACACATTTCTGGGTCTTTCTTTTCAATTTCATCATCATATTTATAAAAAATTAGAGCATCTTCATAATGGTTTTGAACTGCAGATTTATCATAACCATGAATATAAGAAACTTTTGATAGAACGTTAAAAATGTCAACAGCCTGTCTTTCATCGATTTTAGTATCAAAACAAAAAGGAATAGAATATAATTCATCATAGAATTCTTGTCTTGGAACCCCAATCTCTTCATCATAACGAGGAGCATTCAGGGAAATTTCAAATGATGATGCTGAAGGTTCGTGTTTTTCTTCAATACATGGCTGTTTTTTAACACAACAATGATTTCTAATAGTTTGTTGAATAAAAGATTGGTCTTCAACATAATTAGCATCCAAATGATTATTAAGAATGTTGAAAGCATTATGAAAATATTCCAAACTATTTCTGTTGATCTCATCACTAGAATCATCTTCAACATGCCTTAAAACAACAACTTGATTATCGTAATGATCATGGAATTCTTCCTTGACAGCAGAATCTGAAAACGTTACTTCTTTATCTTCAACAAATTTTGAAACTACAACTTATTCATGACATGTTTTGAATCCTTGATTATACTTATCATCATGATTTTTTGAATCAGAAATTGTATTATAAAAATTAGCTTGCTCACAACAATATTTAAAAGAGAATTTAGCTGAGAACATATACTTACAATGTTTCTGGAAAAATGTGTGGAATTCTTTCAGTGAGGAAATGCTAGCAGCGGGAAGAGAAAAATACCATTCTCATGCATCTTTCTTGAGTGAATACATGAACATCTTAGTGTTGTATCTTTAAGTAAACCATATATTGATGAAATCTAATGAGGTGATCTGAAGGATTATCCTCTTTGCTTTCTCTAAATCGTGGAAGACAATCTCCCCAAATAGCCATAGTAGGTACTAGATTTGGAAAACCTGGAACATCGAAAAAAATTGAAAGGTGCAAACCTTCGAGCCAGAATGGCTTCCATGGTATTCGACATTTACATCTTGAACTAGTGAAGTTTCCAATCGATTTGTCAAGACAGATTTTGTTTTTTCTTTTCGGAAAGTGGAAAGGGTGACAGTAGGTCAAATTAATTAGGGCTACATAAACCTAGGGATGGCTGTGATCTCTTAATTTTCCTAGCTTCTTTTAGAACTTGCTCTGGGTTTGAGACACCTAGGTGTAATGGTGAAGTAGGTCTCCTTCTTGTCCCAACTCCCTTGGTAGCCATCGTGAACTATTTGGTGAAATGTAGTCTTAACGATTTGATGGTTTTGTCCACCTCTCAAAACTAGTTGAATGATGAATAACCTAGGGAAAGTATGCTTTAGCTTCATCCTTGACAATGGTACCAAATATGTTAGTGCCAGAAAGTGTTCTTAGACTACTAAAGAACAAACCAACACAATCTCATAAAATAAAACTAAGTAAAAAAGGTTTTTAGGGTTTTGGTTTTACAGTCTATTAACAAGAAGGTAAAATCTCATCAGGCTAAGACAAACACTAAATCATTTAATAGTGATGGACTAAGATGCATTATATATGAAATATAAAACATAAAAATATTATCACAATACTGAGTTTCATCCACAGTTCACAAGCATTTCATGAATAATAACCTCAAACAAGAAATGAATCTATCAACTGAGTGATTACCCAAACCAGAAATAAAACTAGCAAATAGAGTAAAATGGGCTTATAGTTTGCATATATATAATAATAAGTCATCAGCAATACATAAGAGTTTCTGAACTTAGCTCCATACACAGTAGCTTCGAAGCCTCCCCTTGTACAAAAATTTGAACCTCTGCACTGTATGCCCCCCCTCCTTATATAATTACAAAGATCCTATGAAGTAGTTCCATATTCACTTCTTTAGGTAGAATTTGAAACTACTCAGCATTTAAATTAACCAACTTTCAAATATTAAAATCTAATTGGGTAAAAATAGCAAAATCGGATTTCTGGGAAATTTGGCAAATTTCTGAAAAATGGGTCTCAAATAATCCCCCATATCTCTTGATCTGAGACACCTGTGCAAAAAATGAGATAGGATGTTGTGAATGAGTCAGTTATGGACAAAAACCTCTCTTTAAAAAAAATTATTTTCCAATCAATTATAATATTCCCCTCAAGATGAAGACTAAAACAAGAAACTATTAAATATTTTAAAACCCTGAAAAATATGTTGTAAAGATTAAATCGAATATTTCAAAACTTGATAGATGTTAAAAAATGGAGAGAGGTTTTTGTGGATGGGCATATTTTGAACAAAAACCACTTTTCGTTTTAAAATTCATCTCCATCATCTTGTGATCTACACTCAATTGAAATAACCCAAAACAAGAAAAAACAGAGCATAATTCTCAATAATCTTTACACACTCCTTTCTGTATAGGTTGTTCTTTAAATGTGTTCTTCATTAGAAAAGGATTCTCAATCAATGAATCTTCTCTCTTATTCTCTACCTGTTCAAACAGGTCTTCATCCTCTTTTAAATTTTCTTGAGATGAGGAATCTTCTAACATTGCATAAGATCTGCCTTGAAACTTTACACTAGATATTAATACTCCTTCCTTTTTAAATCCAACCAAGGATTTTCCTTTAGTTTTCTCACTGGGAACTTGTATGTCCTCTAATTCCATCTTGGAAGGAATAGAAACCTCTACCATATTTTCCTAGACATCATTGCTATCTAGATCAAGCTTAACTGATTCCTTTTCTTCTTGTTGTTCTAAGACATTTGCATGTACTTCTTCCAAATATTCAAATATTTCCAACTGATTATCCTCATAAATCTTCTTTTTCTCTCCACCTGTCACTATAATAGTTCGTAATGCTGAAAATTTGTAACCCTGTCCTCATTGACACCAAACAGGTCTCCACGGTTCCATCTTTGACAGCCACGATTACACCCAAGCCATTTAATAATTTACCATGATATTTTTAGCTTCATGTATGCCCGTCAAATTTGCCACTTAGAACGAACTCTGTAAATGTGCTATCATTTAAAATTTAACAAACTTCCAATCTTCGAGACTCAGGATAGCTACAATCTACAATTTTTTAAAGGCCACAACTTTCTTATTACGCTCAAGTTCATGATTTCTTCCTTTGCGCTACAGGAATCTCTGATTAATGTTTTTTGACAAAAGGATTAAATACAGAGGGTTAAATTATGTAATCAAACTTTGATTAAACCTTATGATATCTCTTTCCAACCTTTCAGAAATATATACACCTAATAATCCTATTAAAACTATGAAAACAACTAAGTAAAGTAAATTTAAAAGGAAAACTATAAAATCAAAAATAAAAATATGCTCACTATTGAAATACCTCAAAAACCAAGCTCAAAATATTAAAAGAAATAAGAAAACAATGTTTTGAAAATAAAACATATAGTCTAAAACAGAAAAAAAAAAAAAATCTAGCTATAACATATTCCATGAGAGTCGTAGCATCCAATGTTTTCCATCTCATGATGTTCCCTCATGACGTGAAAATCATGATGGTTGAAAAATTAACTTATCACAATCCATAAGGTCTAACAACACCAGCCAATGTTATCCCTACTGTCGACACTACCATCGACAACACATCCACCTACTCACTATTGAATGTGGCCCCTGGGTTGTTTTCCGACACCCCCATGTTGGCCTCCTTCCCTTCATGTCACCACCACCGACACCAAACAAGAATGCAAATTTGTGCATGCTCTCATCCAGTATTATTGCACCTAAACATCAACTATAGCCGCAACATCATGCACAGACGTAACCAAAAATGTAGCATCAACATCATCTGCAGCCGCAACCACAACCGTATCTCCAAATAAAATCACCAGGGAGTTACTTGGGATCCTCCCCATTCCACACAATTCCCTTCCTATTTCCTCTGCCTGATGTCATGAGTAAGCCAGTAATGGCTACCTTAAACTTACCCAACTTCACATTGGGGATTCCCATGTGGTACCTTGATCCACCAGCCCAACCTCTGATGCCCCAGGTCATGTTAACCCCTGTTCAACCCATTGCAGTCGAATCACATGCCCCACCTTTTCCAAAAAATCCAACCACTGCACCTGCACCTATTGTGCCCCACCCAAAAAGGGCCAGGGAAAAAATGCGAAAGAAATAATTAAACCATGGTAGATCCTGCCATACGCTGTGTGCAATGAATAGGACCATGCAACCCAAAAATGTCCTTAAATTCCCATGATCTGCACACATTTAGATGCCATGGATACAACTAAAAACCTCCCAATGGTTGAGTTCCCAAGTGGAACAACAAAGAAAAACAAGTCATTGAGAACGAACCATGCTTGCACCCTTTGCGGATTGTATGGACATTATTCTCACCACTACCAGGAGTTGTTTGAGTTTCGAACAACTCTAGATAACCTTCGATAGCATGCCCTTGAAACTAAGATCACTCTCATTGAAGAAAGCCACCCCCCATATCCTTCTTCCAATACCATGTCCATCTACATGGTGTCCGGTTCCACATACCCAATTATCCCTGTAGTCACTAACATCTCCTCCAACCTGTCCCATCATTGATTTTGCAACAATGAAGAAATACTTGAAGCCTTAACCACTCTTGAATACCCTTGGGACGACATGCACCATCGCTCTTTCTTCATCCTGGAAGGACCTGTGTCTATATCGAATTCATTTTTAGTTGAGACAAAGGATTTCATTCATGGGAAAGTTGACTAGTTCAAAAATCCCATTCCAGAACCTGATGCTTTCGAAGAAGGAAACATGGCCAATATCTCACCAACCATTAAGATCAACATCTCAACCAAACCTAAGATCATTGAGGAGATCATGCTGGGAGAATCCTGCTCCCCTGAAGAAATCACTTCCTACAAAGCACTCTTCCAAGAATTTCACGACATCTTCGCCTGGTCCTACACCTAAATGCTTGGGTTGTATCCATCCATTGTTGAGCACCAAATTGACACATGGCCTGATGTGGTCCCCGTACGCCAAAAGAAACAACCAATCCATCCCTCCAAAGCTGCCACAGTCAAAGCCGAAATAGAGAAGCTGCACACAGCTGGCTTCATTTACCCCATTGCTTACACAACCTGGGTTTCAAATCTTGTTCCCATAAATAAAAAATAGGGTACCGTCCACGTTTGTACAAAATTCCATGATCTAAATTGGGCCTGTCCCAAAGACAACTTCACAACACCCTTCATCGATCAGATCATCGATGCATGCGCTGGACATGAAGTCTATTCCTTCATGGATGGATTTTCTGAATATAACCAAATTTAGATCCAGAAAGAAGATCGTTACAAGACTGCATTTACAACCCCTTGGGCCACATTCACATATCAAGTAATTCCCTTTGGTCTAAAGAACACTTGAGCCACCTTCCACTACGCCATGACGTATTGTTTCCATGACCTCATCCACATCATATTGGTCTATCTAGATGACCTTATCGCTCGATCACAGAAACTAGCACAACATATAGACAACTTATGGTGAGTCTTTTTGCGATGCTGCAAATACAAAATTCACTTGAATCCCCTAAAGTGTCTTTTTGTGTCCCAGCAGGCCGTCTACTTGGGTTGATTGGAATCCCACAAAGGGATAATGGTTGACCCTCTCAAAGTTCAAGCTATCCTTGATCTCCCTGTACCACAAAATCCGTGCCAACTCTAGAGCCTCCAAGGAAAGGCCAACTTCCTTCGCTGCTTTGTACCAAAGTGTGCAACAAAATCCTACGGATTCATACACCTGCTCCACACCAAAATCCCCTTTGTTTGGGATAAATAAGAACATGAATCATTTGATGCACTCAAACAAGCCCTGGCTTCTACACCACTACTTTTGGCACCAAACTTGGCCCGATACTTCATTCTTTATGTCTCAGCCTCAGAAAATGCCATTTATGGACTCTTGGTCTAGGAAGATGATGCTCGTCAGGAGCATGTGATTTATTACGTTAGCTAGAAGTTGATAGGTCCCCCACTGTGATATTCACCTGAGGAGAAATTGGCCCTCATCATTGTTTTCTGGGCCTAAAATTTGCACCACTACATCATTGCAAACCATACCCTAGTAGTGGCTGATTCCAACCCAATGCAGTACCTCTTAAGCAGTCTCCTTCTACAAGTCTGCGTTCCTAAGTGGGTAGTCGTCCTCCAAGAATTCAACTTGAAGTTTGTTTCCTCGAAAAGCACAAAGGAACTAGCGCTAGCCACTCTCATGACATATTTTTCCCCATTAACCACATCACCACCACTCAAGGATGACCTCCCCATTGATTTCCTATTCGTCATATCCACAGAATATCCATGGTATGGGGGCATCCTTCTATATTTACACACAATTCCATAGCCCACTTGAGCCACAAAGATAGGCGACGCATCTGACACCAAGCCACTCGCTATCTCCTTATTGGAGATATTTTATATCACTAGGGAAATGATACCATCTTAAATCATTTCCTTACCCATGATGAGGCCGAGAGAGTCCTTAATGACTATCATAGTGGAGCCTGCGGTGGCCACTTTTCGGGTATGGAAACCACCCAGAATATTCTACGTGCTGGCTACTTTTGGCCTTCTATCTTCACTGATTACATAGAGATAGTCAAACACTATCGCAGTGGTCATCTCTTTGCCCCAAAGACAAGAACCCCCCAGCACCATTACAACCCATAGTCACAGTCGGTCCCTTCCGGAAATGGGAAATTGAATTCATGACAATCAACCCTACCTTGGCCAATGATCATAAGTATATCATTATAGCAGTTGATTAATTCACTAAGTGGTCCAAGGCCATGCCCACGTTTGATTGCAAAAGTGAAACGGTGGCATGTTTCTTCTTTAACCACACCATTTTGCGATTTGGTATTCCCAAGCAATTGGTCTCAGACCATGCTAAACACTTTGAAAATGTTGTTTGGACTTAGCTTTCAACCATTTTGAAATTCAAACACCAGTACTCATCTTCCTACTACCCCCAGGGTAATGGCCAAGTTGAAGCAGTCAACAAAATCATTAAAACAATGCTCCAAAGGATGGTAGGAAACCATAAAACCAATTGGCACCACATGTTGTTTTCCACCTTATGGGATTATCGCATATCCACAAAAACCGCAACCGGTTTCACCCCTTTCTGTTTAGTACATGGCGTTGAATCAATGCTCCCTATAGAGTTCCAGATCCCATCACTCCGCCTTGTGGTAGAACTCCTCCCTGACACTTCTCCTTTGGAAGAATGACCCGTCCAACTTGAGAAAACCATAGAATACTGTCGGGCTGCCCTCCAAGCCATTGAAGCAGGAAAAACAAGGTCAAAATCCTATTATGACTCTCATGTCCACCCTTGCACCTTTAGCAAAGGCGATATGGTTTTGGTTTACAAGCAAGCCAATGATAAGTTGGTAAAAGGCAAGTTTGAGCCAATGTGGTATGACCCATATGTCATCCACCATTTCCTCTGAAAAGGGGCATATAGTCTTGTTGAATCTGATGGACAACTACTGGAGAACCCCTGTAATGGGCTCTACCTCAAGATATTTTAAGCTTAACATCACCACTGAGTCGCTTGTAGAATAGTCTTATCCTTTTTTGTTTTACACATTTAAAAAAAAAGTGAGTCTTACGTATTGTTCCTTGACTGCTCTAGATTAATCCTACCTCATGTCGATACATCAGATTTGATGACAAAGCAAGCAGATGGTCTCTGAACCTCGCCTTGAGTATGTGGGTCATCTACTCCCTGTTGCATGAGCTGATCCATATTGACAAAATATGTGTGGGCATCACAACAAACAACCAGGATGAATATGATGGTGTTACTGGAATTTTGGTCACCATCCTCCGGTTGGATATCCTCCATCTTGATGTCTTCTTAGACTCCCAACTGCTTGTCTCCCAGTTTAACAACCGCTACTGGGTACGCAATCCCTACCTCTTTAGAAAATTCCTGCACACTAAATAGATGGTTAGAACATTTGAATCCATCACATCCACACATGATCCCAAGAACCTCAATAGTGTAGCATATCAAATGGTTAATGACATTCTAAATTGGCATATTGATCATAGCATATAGGAAGCATACAAAAAACTACATCATGCATCATCACATATAAATATGCATACACATGTAAAAACACATAATCTAGGCATTTCATTCACATCATCATAAAATAATCACATATAAAACCATGAAAAGCGCATCCACATGCATCCAATATATATATCACATGTCCAAAATATGTCCAATACAAAATGAGAAGCTACATATGCTTTCTCAGCTGAATATACATCGTGGTACAAAAATCCTAAGTGCACCAGTGCACCAGGGGCATCCCCACTAGCTGCTACTCAGAACTGGACTCATCATCATCTAGCTCTGTGTCATCCTCCTCCTTAGAGAACTCATCATCCTCCAGAGGAGAATTTCCTCACGTCATTGCGTGAAAGTAGTTGCAAGCCATGACTATCCTCTTTATCATAAGAGTCCACTTTGGTGGCACATTGAAGCTAGCAGCAATCAGCTCATTGTCTAAGAGGCCCCCGCCCTCATCAAAAATCCCCTTTGCTAGTCACTCCAACTGTGGCATAATAGTGTCCAGCTCCCACTTCCTATGGGGGTTCCTCGCAGGGATCGTCGTCCCTTCAACCGCGACCACCCGCCTCTAATAACCAGGTGGAAGACAAGGACCAATATATGCACATGAAAACAAGTACATCATCAGTATAAGAAAATATCAACCAACTAAACTACTCTATGTATAAAAATGAGCACAAAAAAAATATACATACCAGCTAGTCCCCAGGCCTGACCTGGAAGTCGAGGCATCTCAGGGCCTCCATGGTAGTTCATCCCTACATAAGGATACTCCTCAACTACCACTGGGAGTAGCTTCCACTGATCAAACAACTCCTTCATGAATAAGTGACCCACTCTGCACCGCCCTCTCGCACCATCATCTAGCACCATCGGCACATCTGTGGCTCCTGCAGACCACTCTCCCACACTACCTGATGCGGACACAGAGTCAGTACTTTATCGAGGAAGAAATCACACAAAAAAAGAGCCAAAAAAAAATTCTCTGCCATATGCCCTCACATGGTTCAACGAATGCTAAAGCCCAAGCAAGTACATCTGAGCTCATCCATAATAAGTGCACCTCATGGCACGTGTGACCATCTGCAGCTGGCCTCCTGAGATCTTGTGGTTCCTTGTTGAACCTAAGATACGCAACACCATCACTGCAGTAGCCCATGTCGATAGCTCCTCAATATCACATGTCAAGATGTGTGAACCATGCACATACGCGGTAGCATAATAGTGCCTATCACACAAGTCCTCCAGCATCTCCCCATGAGACAATACTGGCACTAAATCGCCAACAACTCCCAACATCGGGAGCCTAGTCAAAAAATACACATCAAGTAGCATAATCTCAATATGCTGCCCCTGTATCATGCAATCCTCCTCCCCAATATCCCAGAAGCTCACCAGCATCTATAGCAGTAAGAACAAGCTCTTCATTAAGAGAATCTACATGAACTTCAGCAATCCACAACGGGCCAATGCACCCCGCACATTCCCATCCCGTAACGCCTCCTCCTGGAGGTCTTTGCAGTCTCTCTCATGCCACATAGTATTAGGAATCTAGCACAAACATAAAAAACCATCAGCCATGAATTTCAGTAAAAAATCCACCCTAGAACTAGGTCGCACCTATCAAACCAAAAAGAGTGGCCAGGTCGCTCAAACAGGCCTCATAGAAGTGACTAGTTCGCACTGTTTGGCCAAACAGAAGCGACTGCACATTGCTATTTTTTGCTCAACAGGAGTGACCTAGTTGCACCTATATGGGATGAATAAGTGACCCAGTCACTCCTTTTCCCATCAAAAGAGAAACCTGGCTCATAGAATCCCTATCAGGCTCACATAGGGTCCCTGGGTGAGCAAATCCAAAAAGTAAACCACTGAAAAAGATAGATTTTACAAGAACTCTTACCTTTAAGTAACAGATCTCAAAACTGTCGGTCAAAATAGAAGAAATCAAGAAAATAAGTTTGGGGCCCTCCTCTCCAACTCAGCAAATGAACTATGACAATGACACCTCACAAAGTGGTCCCCACCCATTTATAGGCGCCATTTTGACCTATTCTCTTCTTTTTCACATAACTGGGCCATACAGAGTCTTCTTGGGATGCCGTTCACACCACTGATTTTAGAATTCTGTCCACTGTCTTTCAATGAGACCATAGTCTCATGATTGATAAGTAATGTTTGGGGCCATTTCTAGGATGTTACCTCGTTTTACATGCCATTCACATATAACTATCTAATCCATCCACCGCAGCTTACGCAGGTCCCTAAACCATTTTCGTGAGGTCAAATCATTTCTTTCACATGAATTTGGCATATAAGTGCCTCCAAAATTGCACTCACATCATATGTAGTCTAGTCCGTCCACCACAAGACTCTCCTGAGCTTTGTTTGAGAGCCACCTTGGTCTGTGTGCCTCTACCACACTGATTCACATGTCTCTGCCATGATCGATCCTGTGCATGTATTGGTATGTTCAAGAGCCACCTGCTCCATCCATACTACACAGTTGACCTTTGGACCACTGTCCATTATCTTGAAAGGGGGGTACCCTCAGTTCCTCCTCAATCAGTTGACCATACCAGAGTTTTTGTTAAGCTCTTTTATCACTCCTAAAAGAATGAAAATATTATCGAGCACATTTGCTTCCTCTCCCACTCGTTAAATTATCGAAAAGGGAAATTATGTAGCTTCGTTTATCTCATTTTGTGAACCATGTAGACTACCATCTGAAAAGGACCACCTTGGCACATTCAAGCCAAGACCATTCCCCTCTTCATCCTTTTATGTTTTCTTGGGTAGAGGGGCTGAACTTTACGAAAAACCACACCATGGGTTGTCTTTACACTCATTTCCAGCCTTCTTATAAAGAAAAGATAGTTGAGCAAACTTGGTTTCATTCATGCTCATAAAAGTATTTGAATGACCATCCAGTCAATATAGTTTTAACCTTTTCCGGCTTGATTGGACTACCAACGGTAAAGAAGTCTCCCATCCCTACGGTAAAGAAGTCTCCCATCCCTCAAAGGATGGGAGAGCTCTCATGTGCACAATTTTAACCTTTTTCAGGCAAAAGAGATTATTAATGAAAAAGAGACCCCATTGGAGTCTTCTTCATGCTTTCAGACTCTCTAAAAAATTGAAATCACCATCGAGCATTTACTTTCTCAGGGTCGCCAAAAATCCATGAGATCATACCACAATGGTGTCTTTAGACACCATCCCACATATAACAGTTTGACAGCATTCCCACTTTGGGTCAGCTTTGTTCAAAGTATTCTACGATGTGTCTTTCTTGGATCCTGTCAATACTAAAAGTCTCTACCTCCCCCAAGTATTTCCCATATGTAGTTACATCCTCGGCATTACAACTATGATCCCTTTCCCATGAGTCAGTTTCATTCGCCTCCTAGTCTGCCCTACCATCATACTCTAAACAAAGGAAGTTTGAGTCCCCTGTGATTCCCTGCCCATGTTCCCTATTTTAGTGTGTCAGTCCCTAGATTGTATCACACATTTTGTTATCTCCCTCGTGCTTCTGGTCAAGGAAACACCATCACCTTGGTCAGTTACAGGTCTCCCTCTGTCGACGATGACACATATATTCCATAGGATAGACCCAGAGGTACCTGTATCCTAGTTTCATTAACCTCATTGATGAGTTCCTTGGACCACTTGAGAGGAGTCCTTAGTGCCTCTCGGGATGCTTGTGTCTCACGTACTCAACTCTAGCTACATCATCTCACCATTGAGATTCATACAGGGTATTGGTCCATGCAATATGTGGTCAAAGACCCCGGATGTCACCTGACTCTAGCACATTAATGAGTCTATTGAGGGACCCAAATAGGTTCACATCCCTTATGATTTTCTGGTTGCATTGGAGATAGTGTTCAGAAGCCCCAGAGCGGTGCTTCGATATAGATTCATGATTAATGTAGCATATTGTACCACAAAGACTCTTACTCTCTGTCACCGAGTCCCTACAATTATGTACCGTTTTAGATCTAGCAGAACATCAGTTATGAAAATATAGCATTCCATGAGAATTCCATGGGTCCAATGTAGCAGTTCTTCATATCATTATTGTATTTTAGCCTCTTATTGAGGCAACCACTATGTAACAATAGTTGTACATGATCAACTCTTGCATTTTAGAGCTTAGATCACATTATTCTTTCGACATATTTTCGAGCATGGGGATTCCTGCCTTGTCCATATACATGTCGCACATTATTTGCATCTCACCCATTGATGGGAACCATATTAATACAAAAACCAAAATCCACCATGTCCTATCCCAGGAAGCAACACCTCTCCTTAGAGAATCCTATGATGTTTGTCATCCATACGATGAGATCATGCCCTCACACATCAGGGGGCAATCTGTTAACCCAAAAAATTACCCGATTAGCTCTACATGATGGAAACCACACAAAGACATCTATTTCACTACCCCGGTAACCCCCACACCCTTGTAAAGGCTCAAAAACACCAAAAAGGGCTTGAAAACCCATAAAAGAGCCTAAATAGCTCTCAAAGGGGCTAAAACCTCCAAAAACGGGCTAAAACCCCTAAAAGGAGGTTCAAAACCCTAAAGGAGCTAAAGAATGGTTGAAAAGGGCTTAAAGTCCAAAAAGGGAGCCTTGACTAGGGGCTTAAAACCCTAAAAACTTAGAAAAAGCTATAAATACAAGGGTGGGGGTCACTCTCAAAACACTCCCTATTTTCCTACCGTAACTCTGCCCGTGTGAGTGCCTTGAGACCCATCTCTCTCAAGCCATTCACCCTCCCTGCTCCATTTGCTCCATTAGGTAATCCCCATTCCATTGAGAGGTAGCACCTTGAGCTAGGGCATGGTGGCCCATCTTCCAGTAAGAGCATAGGTATAATGGTGTCAATGCTTTATTATTTTTTAATATAGTTTCTTATAGCTTTTTTTTTCTAACATTTTCATTGTAGGGTTGTTATTTGTTAATTTTTGTAATAGGTTTATTGTAGGGTTTTGTATGGTTCAGTAACCCCTTTTCCGTAGGTTTTTTCTTCACCAAAGAAACCCTATCCTTTTGTCCTATAGACAAAAGGTATATGTTTCTACACATAGCAAGCGCCAAAGCCCTACTACAATCCTCTCCATCTCTTCCTTCGCCACTACAACTTCCTCTTGCAATTTCACTAACTTGTTGTGCATGATTTCTTCACATTCTGTGATCTATTGACTAGATTCCTTCTGCAGCCATGCAAGTGTATTCATGGGAAGGTCGTTGACATCAAGACTGGTCATGTCAAACTACTAAATAGCTACATCGAAATATTCACTTCCATACTCCAACGCATGCGGTGGAATCTGAACAATCCTTACTCTTTTCCTTGTATTGGTCTCTATTTCTGTTTGTAGCACGTCAACTTGTTGCACCTTCTCCAATATGGCATTTGTCACGGATTGCAATAATCCATTAACTTGGTGGAAATGCTCGGTTTAATGTTGTTTCTACTGCACTTGGATATTAGTTGTCGTAGTAGTGATCGTAGTTACTATGTGACCTACCTGGACATCTACCATTTTTGGTGCATTTCTTTCCTCGCCCTGCTCAAACCTTCTTTTGGTACTTCCTTCTTAGAATTTCTATTCTACCTCGGAATTTCTCATAGTCTTGGATGATAATTCCTTAGACTCCTTGTCTCTCTCCTTTGCATGTTCCTTTTCTACTGGGATGTCGGGTGGTGGACTCACTTCCATGTACAACATCTCCTCATACTAACTGGGAATTTCCATTCGAAAGGCAAATCATTGATAATTTCCTCTAGCTCTTCATCCATAATTTTATACATAATGGTGATCCATTTCTTCTCATCGTCACATCGCACTTGAATATTTATTGCATGGGGTCCCATCATGAAGGATTATATGCATCTATACTTTGTCTCCGCCTCCTCAGTGAGATGCAGAACCTTTCCTACTCCGTCTCAAAGTGCATCCCAATATAGATAAAATTGTATAGCACAGTTAACCCATTGATCCTTCACATCGAGCCACCATAAGTTCTGATAACATGTGCTCCTGCATGTTTGGGTGACTTCTACACCCATTCCCTAGTAATATGTGGGTTCCATCCACCCCATAAGTGTGATTAAAATTAACATCCATGAATATGTAAACGAGGGCTTACCTTCTTGAACTAGCATTTCATCCTCCGTTAGTTGATTCAGGAAAAACAACAACTAGTTTATTTGGACCCCTTCGGCCCACTCTCTACGCATGCAATTATGCCGAAAGTGCACTGATTGAGTCTATTATTTGTCACCATATTAACATCCAACAACTTGGTTGTGACTTGGATGGCCTTCTCATTGATAGTTTTTATAACATAGGGATGTTTTTCCTGGACAACATCGTACTTCTTGAGCTTCATAGCTATCCTCTTATCGATCTCCTTTCCTTTGAAATACTGCGATGGGTCATCACCCTTCATTGGAAAAATGGTGATCTAGGATATCAATTCAATCATGACTGGTACCTTTGTGTTGAGCCAAAGATACCCTCGGTGGAAAGATGCTAACAACTGCTTCACAAATGTATTGGCTTCTGCCAAACGACCAAAATATGACATGTCGATGAGGCTTAACAGCCCTGACTGTTGCAATCCCAAATCCCACTTCTATGTCATGTGAACAATCGGACCTCCTTCACCATGTGTTTGCATCTCATAAAGGTCTTCTATGCGTTATGGACATGTCAGAATATCGTGGTCACTATAGGTTATATTCATTAAGTGTGGCATGATATTCATGGTAACGTGCACCCCTTTTGCATCACATGCATATGGATGGGATACTGCTAGTTCTTGGACAACTTAATTGAAAGTGTGCCTGCCTTCTGTGGTGGTACATACCCAGGGATATCATCAAAATTCACCCCCTTATAGGTTATGGAATCCTCTCCACCTGTCGAGGGACCAACCTCTGCTTTGACTTCTGCGGCCCTAGTATAACTTCGTGTGGAACTCTTCTTCTGCACTGGGGACTTTGGACAATTTGCACCCCTTTTCTTCCTTATTATCCTTGGTATTTCTTCTTGAATATATGGTATTTCTTCTTCGATCAACATTCTTGATGACAGAGACTCATGGGTGCTACTGCTTGAAATTACCTGAGCCATCGCTACAACTCTATCACTCGCTCACTCTTCACAATGATTTGCTAATTACATTCACTCTGCTCAACTTTGACTATCATAATGGTTCATCCAATGCACTTCATGTTGACTCTTATAACCTTGAAGATACTCATGCGAATTATTTTGAACATCATGGCCAAATCCTCCAACAATCGATAAAATCTGTCATCAATTCAGCAAATCTAACGGTCTAAATCCTCATAAATGTGCATCTCATCCACTTATATTGTCTCCCTCCTAGTTTAACTACTTCATTTACTTCCTAACTTGACCCTATATCACTTCGACCAATCTCTCCAAGATCCCTTCCTATTGCGACTTGTGCATCCTTTCCTCTCTAGCGAGCTTCCTTCCTACAATGACCTACTTTTCATCATATTTCCATTTTATTTTTTATTTTTTATTTGCACAGGCATCTTAAGAATGGCTCTACACTTGGTTATCCCAATAGGGAATTATCCGACTACCATTCACAAGCCTTGGCATCAATGTGCCATATAGTTGTTGTAACTTCATCGCATCCCCGTCGATGATGAAATGAATTACATAAGGTCCTAAAAAATGCATTTGTAACTTTCCCACATGCGTCTTAAACTTGTTGTCATAGAGGAGAACTAGGTATCCCCATTGGAAGTACTTTTCTTTGATATGTCGATCATTCCATGGCTTCGGGTGATCATTTTCAAGTTGTCGATTAAATCTGAAGACAAACCGATCTTATTCAAGTTGTGCCAACTATGTCAATCTTTCTTCAAGTGCTCCTTCATCACCCATACCTATCGCTGTTGTGATGTGCAAGATGGGAACATTGTACTCCATTGGCATCACCACTTCTTGGCCATAAACAAGCTTGAATGGTGTTTTCCTCATCAATCGCTTGCATGTCATCCTGTAGGTCCATAATATTGAAGAAATTTTCAAATCCAAATCATCACCATTTGTGTTACATACCTTTTTTAATGCATGCTCCAACACCTTGTTGAATGCTTCAGCTGTTCCATTTACTTGTGCATGTTAGGGAGTGCTCTTCTTGTTCTAAATCTTGAATTCCTCCATCATTACGCTAGTGGTGTGAGTGAAGAAGTGACTCCCTTGGTTGCTTGTCAATTTCTTTGGACATCCAAACCAAGCAACAACGTTTTCGAACAGGAACCTCGCTACAGTCGCAACGATATGATCCATCACTAGTGTTGCTTCCTCCTATCTAGTCATATAGTATGTCACCCTGATAATGTATCACACACCCATCCTCTTTCTTAATGGATTTATGGGTCCCACAAAATACACTTCCCACTTATCAAATGGTTGCAGCATTACCTAAGTTACTAATGGCATCTCATCATGTCATGATGGCTTCCATATTTGTTAACAGACGTCGCAACGTTTTGCGTAATTTGCAGCATCGTTGTGCAAGGATGGCCACCAGAGGCAAGCTCAGAGTATATTCCCAACAATAGCATGATCTCCATAATGTCCTCCTATAACTCCATCATGTGCTTCATCCAATATCCTTTCTTTCTCATGCGGTAGAGCATATCGACATAGAATCTAATCTTGCCCCATCTTATAGATTTGTCCAACGATCAGCTGAAAATACGCAACTCAAACAACCACTTTCTTCTTCCAACTAGTTGTAAAATATTCTAGTCCTTTCCTTGTTGATAAAAATGAATAATTTGTTCGTGATGGTCATCCACCATTCCTACTATAAAAAAATGTGCATCAGGTAATCCATCCTCGATGCTGGTTGGTTCTTTGCCTCGTCTTCATTATGATCTCAAAATCAAGTCCTTGGAAGAGTAGAAACCATCGACAGATATTCGCCCCCCAACATAGGCTTGCTGATTGGTTATTTTAATGCGCAGTGATCTGTAAACATCTTGAAGTGTCCTCCCAATGGATAATGGCAGAATTTATACAGTGCATAAACCATATCCAATCGCTCGCGCTCCATCATCGTGTAGTTGCTTTCCACAAATGAAATTTGATGGCTTGTGAAATCAATTGGATGGTAAATTGCTCCTTTACCTATTTGTGCCAGTACTCCTCCTAATGCGACTGATGATGCATCGAAATTCATTTTTCCAGTCTAGAAAGAACAATATTAGTGCCATGACCATCTTATTTTTTAGAGTGTCAAGACTTCCTTGACACTCGTGACTCCATTCGAATTTCACATCTTTCTTCAACAGCTTCTCCATCAGTATTGTGATCACTACGTATCCTCTTATGAACTTTCATTAGTAACCCATATGTCCCAATGTCGCCCTTAGTTGATTCAACATCCTTGGTGGGGGGGAATTAACAATTATCATGATTTTAGCAGGATTGACCAACATTCCTTCTTTACAAGTGACATGCCCCAAATAAATTCCAAACGACGCAAAAAATATACACTTCCACATATTTAACGAGATATGATGTTGATGACATCTCTCCAACACCAGTCATAGGTTTACAATGTGGTATTTCACCAGCCCATAGACAATCCAATCGTCCATGTATACCACCAAATATTTCTGAATGAAATATTTAAACACAACAGCTACTATGCTTAAGAAGATTGCAGGTGTGTTCTTGAGGCCAAACAACATCATTATGTACTGGAAACACCCCCATTCCATCACAAAGGTCGTTTTGTGCCGATTTTCCTTTGCAATTTTTATCTAATGGTAACCAAATCCATCTATCAAAGAATAGATCTCTTATCCATTGACTCCTTCCAATAATTCGTTAGTAAATGGTGTTGGGAATAGATCATGGATACATGCGTCATTTAACTTTCGGAGGTCGACATAGATCCAGATTTCTCCAGTCTTTTTATCTTGACCACCATTTGATTAATCCATTTTGATTCTTTCACAGGTTCAATGATTCCATCATCTAGCATCCTGTCGATCTCAACCTTCACTTGTTCCTTATATCGCATATTCAATCAATAAGGGCGTTT
The DNA here is from genome assembly GCA_001517045.1 of Pseudotsuga menziesii. Lineage (NCBI taxonomy): Eukaryota > Viridiplantae > Streptophyta > Pinopsida > Pinales > Pinaceae > Pseudotsuga > Pseudotsuga menziesii. The sequence goes on along the minus strand of LPNX010129630.1, from coordinate 338,300 downwards.
CTTTATCAGCTTTGCATCTGGGTTTAGTGGAATTTTCATTTCTCCCAAATCCCCTAAAAGCCCTTTCATTTCAAAAAATTTAGTCGAGAATAAATCCTAGAACTCGTGCACCATATTGATAATCTTCGCCATAGTGGCTTCATTCCAATAATCTCCTACATTGGAGACCTTCAGGTCCTCTACCGTCCCGGTCCTCTGCCATCCCAATATTGACCTTTCGAATCTTCATAGGTTGTTGGAATTTGTCTGTCAGCATCTCTGGTGCCATGATATATCGATTTCCTTTGTATTTTGCGATACTAATATTCCTTGGATCATCCCCATCATGAGGTTATGTTGTCAAATTGTAACACTCTATTGAAATTGCATTGCTGGGTCTCATGCAATTCTGTGGGGAATTCCACTGGGAATATTTCCAAGAAAACATCTCAGATGTATTGAAGTGCATTATGTATCATTGGATCAATGTCTATTGTTATCAGGAATTATCAATCAGTGTGGACATTACTTGCTCCTCTGCAATGTAAGTCATAACTACAGAAAAAAAATACACAGCAACATATCCTTTCCTTGAATAATCAAATCAACTAACATGAAAGAAAATATACTGTTGGGCTTTAGGGAAGACCCAGGTTTTATACCATTAACTTCGCACCAACAAAAAGACCCACAGTGTTGGCCCTTTCGGCAACAACCTACGAACAGGTTGCAGTCTCACTTGAAATAGCTATGGGGTGTCGCAAAATCAGGTTTCTGCAAGCAGAAGAGGGATATTACTATACCTTTAGCCTTAACAACAAATATTTATACCAAATAGAGCTTCGATATTCACTTAATTAGCTTCGCAGTTAGATAAAAGACTTTTCCTGCTAACCCTTAACTGGGAATTCACAACGAAGTTAATATTTAATAGTTATCTTACTTTAGCATTCACCTACTTATCAAAAGCATAAAAACATAACAAAACCACACAAAATAACCACAACACAAGATATAACGTGGTTCACCCCCAGTGTAGGGGCTACGTCCACAAAACTGTGCTTTTATTCCACTTCTTACAAAACAACAGTGCTGATTTGTGCACTCAGCGGTAGATCCGTCCTTCAAGTCTAACTATGCACTTAGCTGTGGTTCCTTTCTTAAAATATCTAACTACGCACTCAGTTGTAGTTCCTTTCTTACAATCTCTAAGCTGCGCACTCAGCTGCAGTTCCTTTCCTTACAAAAACCCTCTGCGCACACAGCTGCAGAGGTCGTCCACGCACACAGCTAGGACTTGACCTTAAAACCAAAAATTAGATCTAACTTCTTCACATCATATGATCCTCATTTCATTAGATGATCTTGACATCTTTACATGAGTGCCAATTTATACAAGTGCACTGTTACAAAATCATGGGCTTACACCCGAAAATTATGGACAATTACAAAAGAGAGGGCTTTGACTCAACCCCGACACCCATAAGACTATTTTGAGTCACAACTCTGCTTACAAGCTTCCACAAAAACCATAGAGTTACCAAAATTAGTGACCATTAAGGTGCGCACCCCAACAGGCCCCTAAGACTCACCAGTGTCCCGTCCCGGGACACTCTGCTGCTTGTCTGGTGGGAGAATCTTGTTGGCGAACAGAGTGAACTGTTTGTTGAGGTCACGCATGATATCATCAGCTACTTTATCCTTCTCCACCAACTCCTATAATGCTGCTGCTGATGCTTTGCTAGCCTTTCCCTGTGAAAATGCATCATATTCGTTCAAAACTTTGAGCTGGCTGTCCGCAGCAGTGCTCAACTCCAAGGCCTTGTCGATAAGGGGCTGCATAGAATTTTCCAACAACGTTGCTTTTGTTCTGTATGACTCAATTTCCTACTGGAGTTCATTGCTTTGCTTCACCTTGAGCATCTTCTGCATAGGAGGCAGAGTCTTAATTTTTGCTTTTACTGCATTCAACTCTGCTTGTCGCTGCTTGATGGTTTCTTGCAGCTTTTCTACTTCTGCATTTTCCTGCAGTTTTGTCCAGGCGTTGACACTTTATTCTAGGAGTTGTGCTGCGTTTCCCACAAGATCGATGATATTCGTTGTTGAGGCTTGAATATCTCTGCGATGCTACTCCCTAACCTCTGGTGGACTCTCTGGAGTGATGCAAAGTTGAAGCTCCGCGATCTGAGCCTCATGTTCTACTTTTAGCTTTTCAATATCGCTGCGAGACTATTGTGCATAGTCTTTCAGCTTAGCAATTCTTTGCTCCGGTTCTTCCTCAGCCTGTATGTCGAAGTCAGAAAGATTTCGACACGCCTCATCCAACACTCGCACCAGTGTAGCCTACTTATGTTCTGCGTCCCTCTTCCTCTGCTCTGCTTCTTCAAACTGCGCTGCGAGGCTCACATTTTGCCTCATGGTATTTTCCAACTATATTTGTGAGTAGTGGTCTCATGCTTGGATCTCCTTCATGATTGCTAATTAACAGAGATGCAGCTCCATCATAGACAACTTGGTGTAATCTTTCCCGACTGTCATGCTCATCTCCGAGCGAGACGTTGCGTTAGTTATTATGAGGGCTGCACTTGACACTTGTCCTCTATTATCTTTGGCTGGCCATTGCCTTGTGTCTTGCTGCGTGCTTACTGGGGTATTGCTTGCTGCAGCTCCAGTTGCTAATCATTCTTCTAAGTCCTTTAATTCTGTAATTTTCTGCGCTACGCCAGTGAGCGCATCCAAGTGCGTAGCTACGAACTCGGACCATTTTTTGCTTAGGAATTTTATGGACTTCGTCAAAGCCTAATCGAGCTCCTCACTTGTCAAGTTGGGCTCTTTGACAATATTCTTCCCTTTTGACACCTTCATTTTCTTTCTGGACTGAGTTTTAGTCACTTCCTCTGCCTCTGGCGACTTGTGCTTATCTAGGCAATTGGGGTCGGATATTGTTTTGATCGACTCTTCTTCTTCTTCATCCATTCTATCCTCGCTACCCTAGTCGCATTCGTTCTCCTGCGACTCACTTTGTTCTTCACTTTCTTCAAGTGGGTCATTCTGCTGCATCTGGCTAGGACCTGCACCCACATCTGTCATGGGAGGTATTGGTATACTGGGCTGTGTCCCTACGTCTTTCATCCATTCATCCGGCCACTATTTTACTATTGCGAGGATGTATTCCTCGTTCACCACATATGGCAACTTCGACCATTTGTGATTTTTATCTGCACGGGCCTGAATAAAAACATGATGCATGTCAGCCCTGAAGTTGGCTGTTCCCGCATACTGAGAAAAGAGCTCATTACTGAGCCACATCATCTTCAGAATCTCATATGAGATACTCATTGAGTAAAAGGTGAACATGTAGTTCGTCATTTGCTGGAAGCTTTTATCCTGCGACACCCACAGAGATGTGTACCTTGCTGCACCAGGCATATGTGGATGCACATCAACAAATTGTGACTTGGTAGGTTCTTTCCATCCTACCAGTGCAATAAGCACTAACAACCATGAATAGTGAAAGGTTCTACCTTTCTCCTGTGCATCTCGGACATCTTCAAGAAATTCCTTAGCAATGTATGCTGCCCAGTTGTAACTGTAGCCTTCCGCACAGTTCACAGCAATACTAACAATCAGGGCAGGTACTTTATTTGGTCTGCACTTCCGCATTAGCTTGCATGCTAAGAGCTCTACAGCAAATCGAATGTTTTGATGCTGAATGGTAGAGGCTTGATACCCTCGCTTTCCTTTCGTGAGCCCAAAGCGTTCCTTCATGCTATGTGCTAGCTTAATGTCTTCGTGTTTTCCCATAAACTCAATGCTAGGATCAGGCCCTTCCATCAGAAAGCTCGTAATCCGGTGAATGAGTTCTCCATTGATGGTGATTTTCTGGTTTCCAATCCATAGGTTCCCATCATGCACCAACGCCAATAATTTCTTGACCACCATGGTCACCTGTGTGCTGTGACCGAAGTGGGGAACATTGAGCATCTTCAACAAACCAACTTTATCCAAGCTAGAAGCCCACTATTTCGCTTCTAATAATGTCACTCCAGTCTCCGGATAGTGGACAGAGTGCAAGTATGTCCCAGGTGTGAACTGTGGAAATTTCCCACAATCATTTTTATCGTGGTCGGTGTACTTGATCCGATCTACTTTCCTTGTCATTGTCCCGACCAACTGCACACCCGGTGGTAGTGAAGGGGTGCGTAATGTGAAATTCTTTGTCCACCAAGGTAGCTAAACTCCTGGTCGAATAGGTGGAAGATAAGGGGACTGGTGTGATGCAACATTCTCCACCTCACCTAATTCTTCAAAACCTTCAGGTGGGATCTCTGCTGAGCCAGAAGGGTTCATCTCGGGATCCTTCAGTGTTTTCCCTGATTGCTTGTGTCTGTCTTCGTTCCTCTTAGAACGAATTTTTGGTTTAAAATTCTTCCTGGTAGATCATGTCTGCATTGGTTGAGTCGATTCTAGGGGAGTTTCTTCACACGGTGTAGATGCAGGAGTGCTCATACAGTTTTGCGGACCCCTCTGTTCGAACTCTCTCAACAATCCTTGGACTTCGCGATCAGCTGACATGGAATGAATTATAGAGCTCAAGAAAGTGCACAATGCGACATTCGTAGGTCTGAGTGACTTCTTATCGAATCCAATGACCATTCTTACCATGAATGTGCATTGAAGACACCAAATCTGATAGAGGTCTTGTCTAAATGGCGCTAGATTCCCCAAAATCCAATCATTATAGGTAGTTAATGTGGTTAACGTACCGGTGCCGCCAATTCTGATTTTTTCCAATGATCGGATTTTGAGCTCCGACACACCTATCCTTCTTCGGCACCACCAGTAACTCTGGCTACGCCATAATAAGGATATTCGACACTTCCTGACACTAGCTTCGACAGGGCTTCGAGCTTCGACCTATGACAGAATGTCTTCCACAGCCTCAATGATTCCTACTATGAGCATCTTATCTAGCTCCACCCTGACTTTTTCTTTATACTTAGGGCTCAGCCTATAAGGGCACTACTTCACAGGCTTCACATCAGGTTTCAAAGGGATTTTTATCACTCCTATATCACCAAGGATACCTTTCATTTCTGAGAAATTCATCGGAAATAGGTCCTGATACTCATGGAGAAGTTGGGTCACTTTTCTTACCGTTTCTTCATCCCAATAATCTCCAATAGTAGCATACTTAGGAATTTCTTCTGACCCAATGTTTACTTTCCTTGTCTTCAAGGGTTGAGTCACTTCTGGTGCTTCGACTGCTAGTCCATGTACTTCGCAGTGTCCTTCTGACTCAGGAATATTGATGTTGCATGGGTCATCATCCTCGTTAATTGCAAGGTTATAGAATTCTACTGCATTAGCTTCTTGTTCTTTCTAATAAGGTTGGTACTCGGTTGTTTCTTTACCATCAAACACCTTAGTGTGGATCAACCTAACAACTGCGTCCAAAGTAGGGAAAACCTCATTAATAGAAAATGTAAGCACAAAACTATCAACAAGACTATCCCAATTTACAGTACCATGACGAAGCTCTACCTCCGCATACCAGTTGTTTGCTACAGGTTCCAGAGTGTGCACAAACCTATGTACCCATTCTTCACGAGCTACATGCTTCCATGCTTCATAACATTGCTCCAAATGTTCCTGAGGGCTAGTCTTACCATTAAATCTGCTTCGCACTTCCTAAGGTCGATCCTTGAATCTCAGGCGAAGGTACTTTTGACAAGCTTCCCAACTATGAATGTACTTTTTATGACCATTCCACCATCTAGTAGCTATGGCCCTAAATACTAAATCTAGAGTCTGCATTTTCTGTGAGTCTGGTACCTACTCTGAAAATTGCAAAATGAAATTTTCTAGGTCTGTCAAGCCATCAAAAATAGGTAAGACTCTTGTTTGTGAGCCAAGCCATATGAGAGACTTGGTAATTCTTGCACATAAATGTCCATGTAGTTCATAAAGCCTATTCTTCCAATTCTCTAAACCTTCATCTGAATCAGTCATGCAAGAACTATCACACTTCTAGTCCATTATACCTTCAGGAGTAGGGTTAACATAGTCTTCTTCTTTAGCTGTGATGTTGTAGATATGATCCAGAATATCCTGATCTTCATCTTTGACTGGCTCTGTGTACCTTTCTCCTTGAGAAGGGTCCAAGGGTACTATGACTCTCAAGCCTTTTCCTTCAAAAGTCATTTGCCTGTTCTTAAGGTTGATTACTACATAATTCCGTATTGCCCATTCAATTCCTAGCAACGCTAGATAGGGGTTGCTATCATCAATTATTTCAATGACTTCAAAATATGCTAAGGTACTAACTCCATCAATGTCTACTAGGACACTGTGGAATCTTCTTAGGGGCACAATCTTCTACTGATTGGCTAATATCAACTGTATAGGGGACCATTCAAGGGTAGGTTTTCCCATTTGTTCCCATGTCTGTTTAGTTAAGACATTTACTTCTGATCCCATGTCTAAAATGATATCGGTCATGTCATACTCTCCTATCTAAGCATGCAATCTCATTTCTCTTCCAGTTCTTCTAACTCTATTGACAGTTTTTTCTTTACCAGAGCTTTGCTGAGGTTCGCAAGAAGCAATAACTTTCTGTAACTCATTTAAAGCATTTTGATTTCTTAAGAGCTTCATACAACTCTGTAAAAATGACGACAGTGTACTTAGTTTATCCGTCGAAGATTCTTGAGATTGTAACTGCTGTTGATGCTGTTGCGCAGGTGCTACTGCTATGCTTGGATCAACAAAGTCTTTTTTGGCTTCCATAAATGTTTTCTTTTCTCTTCCCACATCAAAGGTTGGAACTTTCTCTGGGGTCTTACGAAACCAAGCCTCGTCAGGATGTTTCTCCTTATTCTGCACTTGCGTCGTAGCTCCACTCCTTGTAACAACATTAATGGCTAGGACAGGTCTTTTCTCTACAGTAATCATCTGAATATTCTGAGGAGGAGCATTATTTCTTTCTTGTATCTTGGCTATCATCTGTGGACATTGCTCAATGACCTAACATTAGAGGAAATTTGGGGTCTAAAATGAGCCTTATAAGAAAACGTGCCAAAATAAGTTTTTGTGAGTTGGAATTCAAGAACCAATAGAATTTCAATAAAATAAGTCAACCATAATGGTTGAATTGACATATTTGTCATTAAAAAAAACTACTTTTTTTGTTTGTATTTTCGACATATCTCATTGTGTTTTTACTCAAATTTCGATCAGTAGAGCTCGTTGGATGCGGAATTTGATTCCGCATCCAATGAGTACCCACACTGCATACTTTTGATGGACCCTGCTACCCCAAAAACAAGAAATACCTGAAAAAAGTGATGATGATGTCATCATCACATTTTTTCAGGTATTTCTTGTTTTTGGGGTAGCGGGGTCCATCAAAAGTATGCAGTGTGGGTAATCGTTGGGTGCAGAATCAAATTCTACATCATCACATTTTTTCAGGTATTTCTTGTTTTTGGGGTAGCGGGGTCCATCAAAAGTATGCACTGTGGGTAATCGTTGGATGCAGAATCAAATTCTGCATCCAACGAGCTCTCCCGATCGAAATTTGAGTAAAAACACAGGGAGATATGTCGAAAATACGAACACAAAAAGTAGTTTTTTTCTTTCTTCCTCCAAAATTAATCAATATTATTTTATTATTTTAACTATTATTTTATTATTTTAACTATTATTTTATTATTTTCCTTAGGAGGCCCATTTTAGACCCCAAAATTGCTCTAATGATCTACTTCTTTGCAATAACGACATGTCGTAGTTGGGTTTCAACAGTCTCTAGCTAGATGTCCTTCCTGATTATAGTTATAGCACACAACCTGGCCTCAACCTCTTCCAGGCATACCACCATGACCATGACCTCCAAAAGTACCTCGACCTGATGTATTACCATGGTAACCATATCCATCATTTCCTTGTGCATCATTTTGTACCCTATAAGCATCAAATTTTCGCTCTCTCATAAGGTCAAAGCTGCGACATTCCTCTTCGTTGTGTCCAACTGACTTACAGAACTTGTAATAGGGATTCTTAGGTACTTGCACATATCTTTGTAGCAGATAGCAGTCTTCAGGTCGATACTGGCCAGCTATTCTACAAATCTCACAATATAGAACATTAGGATTAATTGGGTTTGGCACACCAGTATTCAGGTAATTTCTTAGCGCAGGACATTGTTCCTTGTCATGACCTTCTATCCTACATCATGTACACCACACCTCTTCACGAATAGATTTCCATTTTTTCATGTCGCCCAGCTCCAAAGCCGTTTCTGCTAACTGTGCTTGTATTTGGGCTATGCTAGAATTATCTTCGACGGGAGTTGTCTCCAGTTTCATGGAAATATCCAAAGCCTCTTACTGATCAGCAACCTTTTGTTGCATGAGTGGCATTTTGATATGAGGTAATAAGGCTGCAATGAACCATTCTTTATGCTGTGTTGGTCCAATAGTGAAACTAACTTGATCTAGCAGAACTTTGAACCTTTGATCAAAGTCCCAAACTGATTCACCTCGCCTCTGCTGAATCTCTTTCAATTTAGTTATACACTGTGACTCTGATTTAGGATTTTTGAACTCTTTGATCATCGATGTTTTAATATCAGCCAAGAAATGGTTCTGAGTACTAGAAAAATTCATAAACTAGGTCAAAGATTGGTCTCTAAAAGAAGTGACCAGCTGCGCTCTTCTTCTATCTTGATCCAAAATGTTCTTAGCAGTCCACATAGCTTCGCATAAAAACCAAAACTGTTCTAGATCCTCTGATCCAGTTCCTTTGAAGACTGGGAGCTTGATATCATCATTCATATGGGCCATAGTGGACTGAGGCGGGGAAGAACTTACTAGAGTAGACTGACCTGGGACAGGAATACTCAGGCTAGGGTTACCTCCAGACTACGACGGGTTCTCAGGGTTAACAGATCTTTGCTGCAGAGTTATAGGAGGGTTTCTAACAAAATGGGTTTCTTCATATTCAGGGTCTTCTGGTGTATACTCAGTATTCTGGCCTAGGGTATAGGATTCTAGGTTTCTCTTATATCTTTTACCGCTTTGCAGAAAACCACTTTGCTCGTCGAAGTTACTTTCACTTCCAAATATAGGTTAGTAAAAATAAATCTAGCAATCTGATTCTACAAGTAATATGTCCTTCTCAGCGAAGAGAATTTTAATTTGGAGACTAAATGAATTTAGGTACTTACCCCTTGGTCCTTTGAAGAACTTCCTTTCAGCTTCGCTAAAAGAGGTACTTGTGTCGATGGCAAATTCTGTCACAAAATCTTCAAGGGTTCGCGTTGTCCAGAAATAAACAGCTCGTGATATCGCGTTATTCACTCTTTTCAATATGTTAATTCTTGCTGGGGTCCAGTCAGGAAACTGATATTCTTGGAATTTCGTCCTTCTCTTTGTCAACCTGGATAACCACTGGTGCAATTCTATGTGGATACTACCAAAGAAAATTTCGTAAGTATCAGCAAAAATGTACCTTTGCAAGAATTCGTCTGAGCTACGACGAGGATCCTTATTTTATTGTTCCACAAATTTTTGATATGTAGCTTCAACCCAATCACCGATTTATTTCACTGAGGGTCTCAAGAACATAACCCTCTAGGTATGACGTAAATCCCTCTTGAGCAGATACTAAGTTCAATCGACAACAGAACCAATTTGTTGGGCTTTAGGGCAGACCCAGGTTTTATACCATTAAATTCGCACCAACAAAAAGACCCACAGTGTTGGCCCTTTCGGCAACAACCTGCGAACAGGTTGCAGTCTCACCCGAAACAGCTATGGGGTGCCACAGAATCAAGTTTCTGCAAGCAGAAGAGGGATATTACTGTACCTTTAGCCTTAACAACAAATATTTATACCAAATAGATCTTCCATATTCACTTAATTAGCTTCACAGTTAGATAAAAGACTTTTCTTGCTAACCCTTAACTGGGAATTCATAGCGAAGTTAATATTTAACAATTATCTTACTTTAGCATTCACCTACTTATCAAAAGCATCAAAACATAACAGAAACCACACAAAAGAACCACAACACAAGATATAACGTGGTTCACCCCCAGTGTAGGGGCTACGTCCACAAAACTGCGCTTTTATTCCACTTGTTACAAAACAACAGTTCTGATATGTGCACTCAGTAGCAGATTCGTCCTTCAAGTCTAACTACGCACTCAGCTGCAGTTCCTTTCTTACAATCTCTAACTATGCACTCAGCTGTAGTTCCTTTCTTACAATCTCTAAGTTGCGCACTCAGCTATAGTTCTTTTCCTTACAAAAACCCTCTGCGCACATAGCTGCAGAGGTCGTCCACGCACACAGCTGGGACTTGACCTTAAAACCCAAAATTAGATCTAACTTCTTCACATCATATGATCCTCATTTCATTAGATGATCTTGACATCTTTACATGAGTGCCTATTTATACAAGTGCACTATTACAAAATCATGGGCTTACACCCGAAAATTATGGACAATTACAAAAAAGAGGGCTTTGACTCAACCCCGACACCCCTAAGACTATTTTGAGTCGCAACTCCGCTTACAAGCTTCCACAAAAATCGGGGAGTTACCAAAATTAGTGACCGTTAAGGCACGCGCCCCAACATATGCCTCAACCTTAGATTCACTTGTCTTCTTTCCAAAAGTCCTTGCAATAGTTCAGTACCTGCCGAATAGATCACAAGACAAACGAAATGGATGAGAGCATCATGAGAAATTGACTATTCATATTGGTGATCAAGGAATCCAATAATATCTAATTACAATCAATACAATCAAATATAGGAAAGGGAAATGTCTTTGTATTGATATATGGATGAGAACTAAGTACAACCAAAGCCTTGATGTCAATGGCTTTGATCTCAACAAGAATGTCTACAATCTCCTATGAATATGAAGACCTCTCCAACCACAAGCTAACTCTACTTTTCCTCTGATTCAAACTTCAAACTAGCAGCATAAGGGTGCTTTTCCTGGCCTCCTCCACTCTCGTCATGAAGGCTCCATTTATAGGCCTGGAACTCAAGAGATGACTTGGAAAAAGGATAGGATGAGATCCCTATAGGTGAGGAAGGTGAATGCCACCTCTCCAAAGCATATAGGAACTAACCCTATGGAGGTTTATGCATGGAAGCTTCTAGAAACATCTTTTTTTCTCATTTACTGACCACCGACGCTCTTATCAAAACTGTCAAAGGTGCTGACCTAGGTTTTTTGCCAAAGAAGAGGGAAAATAATGCTTTTTGCTCAATTGGGACAGGTGTCACCGACGCTCTATGCAAAAAACAAGAAGGCACTACCAATTCTAAGTTTGGGAAAAGAGTGACCAAGGTGACTCAAGCTAGGATTTCTGGGAGGTTGAAAGGAAAAGTGAAATTCTCATGGAGGCTGCTAAGCAATGTGATATTTCCAGGTGAAACAGAATGCCCCCCAAAGTATGAAGCTAGAAGAAGGTGATAGGTGAAATATTTTTCAAAGTTTTTTGTCTGATACAAAGGCAAAGAGAGACAAATTCATACAGGACTAGTAATTGACCTCATCCAAACCAATCATAGTTGCGGACCAATACACTGTAGATCTATGTTGATGACCACATCATGGCTACCAATAATACACTGTATATCCATGAATAAATGCTATAGGATGTAGGACATATCTATGGAATATACAAAGTAGATCCATGTCTCTCAACCTAAATATGAAACATAGCCACCAAACATGCAATCTGGATCCATGTCATGACTCTAAATGATCTCCAAACGCAAGCTAAGCATAGGAAATAATGATGATAGCCTATCCACTTAGGATCTTCATTCCGATATCCAAACAATACAAATATAACCATGTGATTACAATTTTTTGACGTTGAACATGGTAGAAATCACTTGATTACCAGTTAATAATCTAAACTATTAACAAGTGCGAGGGAAACCACCATTGATGTCAATGATTCCCAAGGCATGTCAGTACATACAATCGAATCTGAATAAAGGACTTGAAGTTGAAGACTCGATGAGATATTTCAATCAAGAGTCAATGATGTAAACTCATGTTAAAAACAAGGTAACCTGCCATTGAGGCATGCAGGACCAAGGTACTATTTAGGTTTCTAGGTCTAATTCCTGGATAATGATTTGAAGTCAACAGGAATAGACTTGTCATAGGAGGGTCATAATGATTCCCACATCAGTGACATGAAACTAGGAACAAAATTTGAATTGAAGTAACTGGACTGACTCAGACATGATTGAATTTTAAGGACAAGTGAAGTTATTGATGAGTTATTTCTAGGAGAGACATCCTTTGAATAGTTTGATGGCACGACACATGACTTGGTAGGATTGGCTTAAACGAGAATAGAACTAGGTGTAATGCAAGGAATATTACAATGAATTCTTTGAATTGACTCAAAGGAGTCAGGTGACTCACAAAAGTGGATTGACTCGGAGACAAGTTGAAAACCCAAATGTTCAGATATGAAAATGCAGATAGGTGCCATGTTCAAAGGTGGACTATAGATTACTGCCATATTAAAAAATGAAAACCATTCCCCTTTCCTTTAATTTCCCCACCTCAAAAGATGAGTGCCCCTTTTTAGTTTTTATGAGTCCAAAGAGGGTATCAAACACTCATTAAAGCTCATCAAATGACGAGTCCATTCTCATATTTTTCACAAACCTGAGAAAGGAGGAGTTCCTTCCCAAAAGAGGGTCTTCCACCGTTTAATTTTACGAGTCCGATGAAAGAAAACTCGTTTGTCATTTCATGTTTAGAGAGTCTAAAATGACTAAGAAGACTCCAAAAGGTCCTTTTTTGTAAATAAGGCCAGTCGGTCCGAAAAAGAGATAACCTACCCCCGACTAGTCGATGGTTCTGATTCTTTTACAAGCGTGAATGCAACAAGTTCACTTGGAAATATTTTTGTGTTTTGAGGAGACTGAAAAGAGCTTAAATATAACTCCCAAACTAGGTTCTTTTTTCATAACCCACTTTTAATGACTCTAAAAAAGTGAAAAGGTATACTCGACTCCTTTCTATTGGAATTTTAATGAGCATGTAAAAAGTGTAAAATGATGCTCAGTACTTTTTCAATTTTTCTCTAAGCTCGAAAAAGACAAAAATAGCTTACATTGTAGCCATGAACCAATTTTTACCTGAAAAAATCAAAGAACACCACTAAAAGTCATTTTTTCAAAACTATAGAAGTAAAAAATAAAAACCCACTTATACGAAAATAATTTGGATTTCAAAATTAAATAAATTACAATGTATTTTTGAAAACTCCAAATATTCTATAAATAGAAAGGGTAGGTAAGTTATTTTTACCATTGGTGAGTTTTGGAAGTTGGCTTTGATAGAAAGAGTTTTCTTCGGTGATTTTGCAAGGGTTCTTCATCATATTGTTCTTCAATCTCCTTAGAAGAGATAAGCATTTTGTTTCTTTCCCCTTCCATATTCACAAAATGTCATTTTGCTTCTTTTGCATTGTTTAAATCCAAGTTCCTAAAATGTTTTTGATAGTTTAAAAGGCAATATAGAAGGTAGATTTATCTTTTGAAATGGTAGGGTAGGGGATTAACCATCCCAATAGAGGCTTCTAGCTGCATTAGGAGGAATTTTTTTCTTTCTGTAAGGTCTTTGGCCGTTGGGCAGAGCCCCCAATGACGCTCTGTCAAGTTGGGATAGAAGCGCCATAGGCGCTCTATCCATAGTACATAGGTGCCCAATGCTCTACAAGTCATAGGCAGCAGTGTAGTGGTGCTCTGTGGGCAAAGGATAGCAGTGCCACAGGTGGAGAAATAAAGAAAAACAAAACCCTAATCCACCAAAAAACAATTTTTCCATGTTTTTCTTCTTGCTTTGTAATTTTTCATTTCATTTGCTTTTTTTCCTTTTAACTATGACATGTTTTCTAACTACAAAATTTGCATGTTACAGGTACATCATGGTAATTTGGAAGGAAAGGGAACATGAAGTCCCAGAGAACAAGGCTGCAAATGATCCAGCCACCATTGAGGCTCTACGGAACTACGGGCTTCTTAAGTATTTCTAGATATCTGGAATGAAAGCACATATCCAACTGCTAGAATATATCATAAATATGTGGGATACTGACTAGGAGAATTTTGTGGCCGGATTCCATATCCTGCCTATAGAGGTTGAGGATATTTATTTTCTGACCAGTTTGTCTATGAGGGGAAGCCCAGTAGTTATATCTGGAGCACGAGGAGGGGAAGGCTCCTTGGATGATATTATTTATCATCACTGCTCACTAGGTACAGAGTCCCAATCGAGGAATCTATGGATCAAGTCTTTAGTATATATTACCTTGAGGATAGTGGTGTATACTATCGGCAAGGTGGTAGGAACTAGGGCTTCCCACCTTACTAACAGATCACATATGCTATATGCTTTGCAGTGCATGGAGCCCAATGTCTTCAACTGGTGCGAAGGCATGTTGGTGTGTTTGAAAATTCAATTGAACAAGTGAAAAAGAGGAATGCTAAAGCAATTTGACTACATAGTAGTGATAGTGTCCTTTATATTATAGTGGGTACCTCACCTGAGACCATAGGTGACCCTTACCAGAATTAATCCTGAGGATCTGAGGATGCTTGCATGGGTTATATCCATGCCTCGCCTTGGAGGTGGAGGGCCCAAAGTGAGCTATGGGTTAGGCTTCTTTCGCTGGTTGAGAAACTAGTTACTTATTGTGGAGGATTATGCCTATGAAGAGGCAGAATTTCATGATGACCTGGAGCTAGCTCTACCTGAGGGAGAAGAATGGGATGAACGAGGTAAGAAAAGACATTATCCACTTGTGCTTTTAATTTTTTTATTTATTTCATTTTTTAACTGTAGTACTGAGATACAAATGTTTTCATGTAGACATTGGATCTGTCTGTCCATCAGGGATGTTGCCTATTGCTAGGTGAGCAGGTACCAGGGAGATGATGCTATACCACTATGAATCTAATGAAGGGCTCAGAGATCTTGAGGAAAACCTACAATGCTTGATTGTGGGCATCCCTGACATGACTACTGACGAGGTACCTAGGCGTTATCAGCGCCATACTGCAGGTGTCTCTGGACGGTTCTCTAGGCTACTCTGCAGAGTGGCCCAAGCCATTGCATGCTACCATGAGCATCATGAGGATTAGTCTTCCTTGATTTTAAATTTTTGTATATTTATTCTGAAAGCTTCGAAGCTTCATATTTTTCCCTATGTATATATATTTTGAAATTTGTATGGTCCTGAACGGGCACTAAAAGCTAGAAATGCTTCAACCCAAATTTTGTATCTCAGTGCTACAAATTTATATATATATATATGTGACAAACTTTTATATTTACAGTTGTGTGTGCAGAAAATATGATGTGTGAGATGATCATCTACTTATGAATTTACATGTGTTGTTTATGTTTCAAATGGAATTTAAAAAAAAATGAGTAATATGCCAATCTAAGACATAGTTAGCTAGGGAATTTGCCACAACATTTAAATGTCTTGGAATGTGTTGATATGTGACTTGCTCAAAATACCTCTCTAAAGTATGAAAAATAACTCTCCGAAAAGTACGAAGAAGCATGGGATTTCGGATGGTGTAGACTTGATTAAGCTATTAGACAACTAGTTTAGAGTCTAGGTAAACCCTACTTTCTCTTACATCATTAGCTAGGGATTCTATCAACAATCCAATCACAGCTTGATATTCTTCTAGATTGTTGGTGGAGGAACCTTAAAGAATACCCCCTGAACTCACCATCTCACTTATAGGAGAGTACAATACCCAAGCTGTTGATGCAAGGTTAAGTGTGTATCGATGAGCACCATCAACAAAACCAATGAAGGAAGTCATCTGTCCATTAGACAAAAGACATGCATAAGTAGGGTTTTATGAAAAAACACATTTTGAATCACACAAAAGACACATTTCTGAAATCTAAGACACACAACAAACTATAAACATTATTTACAAAGACCCTATGCTAGATGACCTAGGCATAGTATATTTTGAGGTAGAGCCCATTTTAGGGCTCTCCCAAAGGTATTCTGTCATAATCAACCAAGTCATATGCCCCCTTCTCTAAATCATGACTGACAATATAGGGCCCATGCCACAAATACTTAAATTTTCCTACCCCTAACTTGTCATGCTTCTAGTCATAAGTCAAGACCAGGTCTCCTTCATTGAAAGAACGAGTTTGGACAGTCCTGTCATATTGAACTTTCATTCTTCGTTTAAGTGCCTCATTATCTAAGGCAGCATCGTGCCGAGTTTCATCAAGTTTGTTTAGATACAAGAATATTTCTTCATCTATAGTGGTGTTGGGTAATATTTCCACAACAAGATTTAAAGAAGGGATTCCACACTCTATTGGGAGAGTGGCTTCCATCCCGTATACTAATTGGAAAGGTGTAAAATCGATAGAAGTTTTAACAGTAGTCCTGTAGGCCTAGAGTGCAAAGAAAACCTGTAAATTCCAATTTCACTTGGCTTTCCCTACCATTTGTTGAAGCATTATTTTTAATACTTTGTTTATAGCCTCAACTTGGCCATTGGCCTAAGGATAGTATGGTGTAGATTTATCATGATGAAACCCTAATTTTACACTGAGCTCTGCCAACATTGTTTTTTGAAAATGTGATCCATGATTGGTCACGATGGCCCTAGGAATCCCAAATATCACAATGATATGGTTGAATAAGAATAGTGCAATAGTCTTATTATCTTCGACATATGTGGGCATTGTCTCACCCCATTTTTTAAAATAGTCCACGGCCACAATAATATAGCCATGCCCCCGAGCTAAGGTAGGTCTACAATGCACGAAGTCTATGCCCCATTTTGCAAAGGGGCCAACTGCTACAATGGGATGGAGCAGAGTTGGATGTGTGCATTTCTTAGAAGAAAACATTTGATATGGTGGGAATTTCTTGACTCTTTCAATGCAATATTTGAAAATAGAAGGCCAAAAATACCCAGCACGCAAGATTTTCTGGGCAGTAACCAATCCAGATAGATGACTGCTACAAGCTCCAGCATGGCAATCATTTAAAATGATATTAGCCTCCTCATGTGTAAGGCAAAATTTTAAGATGGATTCAACACCACGGCGGTATAGGGTATCATTCAAGATAAGATAATTTTTTTCCTGGTGGTGAACATGATGACGTTCATCTCGAGAAGCAGTGGGCTGGTATCATAATGTCTCGAGATACAAAATGATATCTCTGTACCATGGGTCAGTTGTACTAATGAGAAACAATGATTCATCGGGCAATGAATCAAAGGGATCTGTAGTCTCAATAGTACAGGGAAGGTCACATATAAGCTCTGCAAAGATGAGAGACTTCTTAGAAGTGCTTTTAGTGAATTCTAACTCAAATTCCTGGAGAATCACAATCCAATGTGAGTATTTTACCCCAAGCACTTTCCATGTAAGAACGTAGTACATGGGGTTGGAATTCATGTAGAAAGTCATGGTGTGGAGCAAGATATAATGACAAAAATTCTGGACCACGATGACTATGTCTAGAGCGAGTTTCTCCACATGTGAGTATCGAGTTTCAAAGTCCAAAAGACTCTTACTTGCATAATAAATCACATGTTCCTAGTCATGTTCATCTACTTAAATAAGGACCATGCCTATGGTAGACAAGGATGTAGCCACATACAAGGAATAGTCCTTAGCATAATTAGGTGGTTGCAACACTGGTGCATGGGTAAGTGCATGTTTGAGATTATCAAACATGCATTGCATGAAATCATCCTATATGAAAGGGGTATCTTTCTTAAGCAACCTCATGAAACCTTGTGTCCTTTTTGCATAATTGCAGATGAAACGAAATAGAACTTTTTCCTTCCCTTGCAAAATTTGGAGTTTGGTTATGTTTGTGGGAGCAGGTAGGGCTAAGATAGCTTCAGTTTTCAAGGGATCTTGGAAGCCATCTTTGGAAACAATAAAACCAAGAATTCATCTAGCTTCTACACAAAAAACACATTTATGGGGATTTAGACGAATATTAAATGATGACATCGAAGAAGCACAGCTCTCAGATGATTGACATGAATATCCCACTGCTTGGAATGAGAAGGAAGGTCGTAAATATAGGGTTCCACAACATGTTTAATGTCATGAAAAGCATATGACATGGCACGTTGGAATGTTGCGCCAATTTTATTTAAACCAAAAGGCAGTTTATGATAAGCAAAATTCCCCCAAGGGAAGATAAATGTTTTCTTATGTTGGTCTATTAGGAGAATCTCAATCTTATTATAGCCGAAAAATCCATCCATAAAGGAAAAAATAATGCTTTCGGCATAGTTATCGATTATCTGATCAATATAGGGAGTGGGAAAGTTGTCTTTTGGACAAGATCGATTCAAATCCCTAAAATCGATATAAACCCTAATAGTACCCTATTTTTTGTTCACAGGGACTATGTTGGACACCCATTCAGTTAATGGTATAGGGTAAATGAAACAAGCCTTCAGAAGTTTCTCAACTTCTTCTTTAATAGTGGTTGCATTTCTGGGATGGACCTGTCGTAGTTTCTAACGGATGGGCTTGGAATCAGTGTAAATTTTGATCCCATGAACAATGATAGATGGATAAATCCCTTGAATTTATTCATATTTCCATGTGAAGACATCTCTAACTCCTTGAAAAGGGTTGTGTATGTTTGAACCTCTTCAGGTGAAGAGTTCTATCCTATGAAAATGCTCTCGAAAACACCTGGTTTCACTGATATGTCTACATATATAGTTTTTGTAATGTTGCATAAATTTCCTTCAGAATCGACACTACGAGTGAGGATCGGAGAATGAGGGTTGAGGGCTATATCAGATGAAACCATAGAGGTGAAGTGGTCTTCTACCATATGGCAAGGGGGAAGAAAAAAAGATCGGTGATGATAATCTTCCCAAGGAATCTCCTCTAACGACATAAATTCCATAATAGATTCGTCTATAGGAAGTGTGTGTGAAAGATAATCTAGAGATTGGGGGAGGGGTTTCAAGCTAGTATGGTATGTGATAACGATCTGAGGTCACCAACAAATGGTCATTGATGGGGGGAACACTAGTAGCTTGGATTACATTGTAAATTTATTCAAAAGGGGAAAAGGATGTTGATTCATCAGTAATTGCTTTTCTTTTGTCTGCATGAGAAATATAAATCATGTGAATAGATGTGGTTTGTGAAGCAGGAGGAGGATCAAATGAGGGAAAGAATCCCATTAGTGAAGAGCCTTTGCTAATTCCTACTTCAATTTCCTTATACTGTTGGGTATTCAGGAGCGGAACGCTATTTGCATCATTTGAAATAGCGCTAGGAGTGATGAAATCTAATTGATCAATAGTAACAATCTTTCCTTGGAATGGGAATTGGACGATCCGAAAAACGGTCGATGCTACAACTTGCATAGCATAAAACTAGTTACGACCTAGGAGTAAGTTGTAATCCAAAGGAGCGTCAACGAATTCAATGTGAATGGAGACTGACTTGTCCCCTAGTTCAACATGGATGGCAGGTAGTAATCCATAGAGTTGAAATCCATGACCATCAAAAGACTTAATGGTGGTAGGCGAACAATTGATTTCTAGAGAACCAATGGCTCTCCAACAATATAAAGACATAACTGATGTAGAGGCACCCTCGTCTAAAACGGTATGATGAATATTCTTTCCAGCAATATTGGTAGCAATTTGGAAAGATAACTGATGTGAGAGTCTCGTCTTGAAATCATCTAGTTTGAAAGTGATGATATTGCTATTCTCACTATCCATAGCTCCAAGGGCAGTAAGCAATTTTTTTCATTGACTTGGGCAGGTTTGAAGGACCTCTAAAGCCAACATAGTGCAGGGTACTTGGGCCAAATCTTTGACAATATTATAATATTGGACGGCACGAGCATTAGGATTGATTATGGACTTACATAGAGTACCCTTTGGTGAACGAAAAATTGCTTCTGGAATAGGTTTTTCAATATGAATACCATTATTAGGAGGAGGTGTGGAAGTTGAGGGTTTTTTAGATGGAACATCATTAAGTTTCTTTTCTGGAGGAGGGTTATAACTATGTGATCTTGTGTTTAAATTAACCATTTCACTAGACATCATTCGACCTTCATCAGTGGATGAAGAAGTTTTGTTTAAGGACTTATGATCAATTAACTGTTGTTGGGAAGGAAAAGGATCTTTCAAAACTATTGGGGTGAGTGAAGTTTTTAAAAACTTACTAACTTCCTCACGACGAGGACATTCTTTTGTAAAATGGTCACCTTCGTAGATTAAACAAGGATATTTTACCTTTTGCTTACCTTTTGAATCAACATCTGAGTTCTATGTTTTGTTTCCTTCCTATTGATTATCAGGTTTTTTAGATTTATTTTTTCCTTTCTTATTTCCATTAGAAGAGTCATTTGATTGGATCGCGTTTACTTCAGTGGAAGCAATAAGAGAGGGTGTAGATTTGGTATATGGTGCTTGTTAACTTGAAAAAATCCCTCACTCAACTCTACATGGCTTACACCACCCAAGGACACCCATTCATGACCCTCCATTAGAACCCCACACCCTCAAAAAGGCTTACGGATGAAGAAAAGGGCTTAAAAACCCCAAAAAGAAGCCTAAATAACTCTCATAGGGGCTAAAGCCTCCAAAAAAGGGCTAAAACCCCTCAAAGGAGACTAAAACCCTAAAAGGAGCTAAATTTAGGGCAGAAGGGGATAAAAGCCCAAAAAAGGGGCTAAACCCCAGACCAAGGGCTTAAAACCCTAAAACCCCAAAAAAGCTATAAAAGGAGGGTGGGGGGTCACTCTCAAAACACTCCTCTCTTGCATACTGTTATGCTGCTTGTGGATTTCTTGAGACCTCTTTGCCTCTCATCCACCCACATCCCCCTCTCTTCCACTCACATTCCCCCATTGCACCATAGCTCCTCCTCCATTGTTGAGTGAGATAGAGAGGTGCTTCCTTCCAGCCAGGGCATGGTGGCCCATTTCACCAAAGGAGAGGTATAACATTCTTTGCTTATGTGTTTTGTTTAGTAGTTTAGTTGTTTTCTGACCCATGTCTCTTTGCAAGTTTGATTTCTAACATGTTTTTGCAGGTCTTTAGTTTCTAATAGTTTTTTACAGGTTGCTAGAGCTAACCCTAACAGTGTTTATAGAGGGTTTTCCAGCCATTCCATATTCTTCTCTTGTTCCTGCTTCTTTTATTTCTGTTCGTCCATTTTTACTACATTTTCCACACGCAGGAACCTACCCTTCTGTCCTATTGATAGAAGGGAGCCATTCCTACCCCTGTAGCAAGGAGAAATCCCTACTACAGAATTGGTGACCATACTAGGGATTCATTTAAGCTCTTTTTTGACTCCTAAAAACAACGAAAATATTGTCGAGTGTAGCTACTTCCTTTCCCGCTCACTAAAGTATAGGAAAGGGCATCTACATTGTCTCATTTACCTCCTTTTGTGGACCATGTAGACCATCAATTGAAAAGGACCACCTTGGCGTATTCAAGCCAAGACCATTCCCCTCTGTATACTTTTATGCTTTCTCGGGAAAAGGGGCTGCACTTTACAAAAAATCTCACCACTGGTTGTCATTAAGCTCTTTTCTAGCCTTCTCATCTAGAAAAGATTGTCGAGCAAACTTGGTTTTGTTCATGCTCGTAAAAGTATCTGAATGACCGTCCAGTCAGTATAGGTTTAACCTTTTCCAACCTGATTGGAATACTAATGGAAAATAATTCTCTCATCCCCTACAGGATGGGCGAGCTCTCCTATGTATACTTTTATCCTTTTTCGGGCATAAGAGACTACCAACAAAAAAAGCCCCCACTGCAGTCTTATTCATGCTTTCAAACTCTGTAAAATTGAAAGCACCATCAAGCATTTACTTTCTTGGGCTCACCAAAAATCCACGATATCGTACCAAAACGGTGTCCCTAGACACCACCCCACAGAAAACAGCTTGGCAGCATTCCCCCTTTGGTTCGCCTTTGTTTAGAGTACTCTGCAATGTGTCTTCCTTGAATCCCATCAATATCAAAATTTTCCACCTCCTCCAAGTATTTCCCATCTGTAGTGACATTCCCAGTATTACAGCTATGATCCCATTCCCATGAGTCAAGTTTTATTTGCTGCCTAGTCCACCCTACCGTCATACTCTGAATAGAGGAAGTTTGAGTCTACCATACTCCCCCTTCCCCTATTTAATTCTTTCCCTCCCCCTCCCCCCCCCCATTCAGTGGGTCAGTCTACAGATTGTCTCACACCTTTCAGTTATCTCCCTCGTGCTCCTGGTCAAGGAAACATCATTACCTTGACTAGGGCTAGGTCTCCCTATGTCGACGACAACACATATATTCTAGAGAATAGACCCAAAGGTCCCTGTATTCTGGTTTCATTAACCTCATTGATGAGTTCCTTGAACCACTTGAGAGGATTCCTTAGTGCTTCTCAGGATGGTTGTTTCTCACGTGCTCAACTCCAACTACATCATCGCACCATCGAGATTCATACAGGGTTTGGTCCACAAAGTACTTGGTCGAAGACCCTGGATGTCACCTAACTCTAGCACATTGATGAGTCTATTCAAGGGACCTAAATAGGTTATGTCCCTTGTGATGTATGGGTTGCATTGGAAACAATGTTCAGAAGCCCCAACAATGCTTCTATATAGATTTATGATTGATGCAGCATACTTGTACCACAAAGACTTTGATTCTCAATCAACGAGTCCATATAGCTTTGTACCATCCCAGATCTAGCAGGCCATCAGTCATGAAGATATAGCATTCCATGAGAATGCCACAGGTCCAATGTACCACATCAGTATTGTATTCAGCCTCACATTGAGGCAACCATTATTGTACCATTAGTTGTATATGATCGTCTCTTATATTTTAGAGCATAGATCAAATTATTCTTTTGACATTGTCATGAGCATGGGGATTCCCACCTTGTCCATATACATGTCACACATTATTTGTATCTCACCCGTTGATGGGAACCACATTAATACAAAAACAAAAAGCTACCATGCCCCAGCCTCAGAAGCACCACCTCTACGCAGCAAATCCTATGATGTTCGTCGACCATATGATGAGCTCTTGCCCTCATACATCAGGGGGAAATTTGTTAACCCAAAAAAATCCCTCACTCAACTCTACATGGCCAACACCACCCAAGGACACCCATTCATGACCCTCCATTAGACCCCCACACCCTCAAAAAGGCTTAAGGATGAAGAAAAGGGATTGAAAACCCCAAAAAGGAGCCTAAATAACTCTCCTAGGGGCTAAAGCCTCCAAAAAGGGGCTAAGACCCTTGAAAGGAGCCTAAAAACCTAAAATGAGCTAAAGTTAGGGCATAAGGGGCTAAAAGCCCCAAAATGGGGCTAAAGCCCGAACCAAGGGCTTAAAACCCTAAAACCCCAAAAAAGCTATAAAAGGAGGGTGGAGGGTCACTCTCAAAACAATGCTCTCTTGCATATTGTTATGCTTCCCATGGATGCCTTGAGACCTATTTTCCTCTCAAGCCACCCACATCCCCCTCTCTTCCACTCACATTCCCCCATTGAGCCATAGCTCCTCCTCCATTGCTGAGTGAGATAGAGAGGTGCTTCCTTCCAGCCAGGGCATGGTGGCCCATTTCACCAAAGGAGAGGTATAACATTATTTGCTTATGTGTTTTTGGTTAGTAGTTTAGTTGTTTTCTGACCCATGTCTCTTTGCAAGTTTGATTTATAACATGTTTTTGCAGGTCTTTAGTTTCTAATAGTTGTTTGCAGGTTGCTGGAGCTAACCCTAACAGTGTTTACAGAGGGGTTTCCAGCCATTCCATATTCTTCTCTTCTTTCTGCTTCTTTTATTTCTTTTCATCCATTTTTACTACATTTTCCACACATGGGAACCTACCCTTCTTTCCTATAGAAAGAAGGGATCCATTCTTGCCCCTGTAGTAAGGAGAAATCCCTACTACAATGTTGGTTGATTTGATGGAGTGGTGGTTTCATTTTGTTTCTTAGAATATTTGGCTATCATTTGTGTTTGAACCGAACCAAGTATGCTATCAACAGGTGGTCCAGTTGTGGGTCTTGATGGATCTGTTGTAGGTCGAGGAGTATGGGAATCAGATCATACAAAGTACCTAACTAGGAATAAGCCAAGTCTAGGTACTTAGCATGGCTAATAGCTTGCTCCTCAGTAACGCTACCTCCCATTGAAAAATTTATAGCAATAGGTCGAAGAAAAGACTTTGTAAACCAATCAATAAGCAATTGATTAGGAATGGGGGCCTTAATTAACCATTTTCTTCATCTCCATTCATGGATATGATTGGAGATGTGAGTTGATGTGGTTTGTCGAAGCGAAGTCAAAAGGTCTGTACCTGTTCCATATCGGATTGGAAATTGAAAGTGTGTAAAAAATGCCATTGCTAAGGCATTGAAGTGCCAAAAAGAGTGTTGTGGTAACTCGATGTACCACTTTGTGTAAATACTAGTGATGGTTCTTTGAAAAATTTGTAGACGAATTGAGCCATCCATCAAAGAATTGGATGAACACCATAAGTGAAATTTCATCACATGGTTTTTTGGATCTTCACCGGGTTTACCATCAAACTTGGGTATATCGGAAGGCAGCTTTACAAGAATGGTAGGCAAAGAGGCGTCATGATGGATTTGGTAATTTATCAATCTTGACAAGTCTAGCAAATCTAAAGTAGCTAGAAATGGCAGTTGTTAATTTTGTTGCGGATACTGGTAGTACTGGTATGGCATTTGCTAGCTGGTAGGATTGTATGCAGATTGATAGATGAGTATGGATGATTCCCTCAAATATTGTTGAAAAGGTTGTTGATTTCTAGAATTTCCTTGAGGAGGTGGGACACCTGATGAAGGGGGTCCTTCGGAAGGTGGTGGTCCTCAAGGTTGTGGTGGTGGTGGCCCTCCAGGAGGTGGTGGTGGTGGTCCTCCAAGCACTGGTCCTCCACCTCTACGAGGTGGTGGTCCTCCAAATGGTGCACCAGGTCCTCTGAGTCCT
Source organism: Pseudotsuga menziesii (assembly GCA_001517045.1). Classification (NCBI taxonomy): domain Eukaryota; kingdom Viridiplantae; phylum Streptophyta; class Pinopsida; order Pinales; family Pinaceae; genus Pseudotsuga; species Pseudotsuga menziesii. The sequence goes on along the minus strand of LPNX010129630.1, from coordinate 313,231 downwards.
CCAATTCCTCCAGTTCCATGGAGTGGTCCTATGGGGGGTGGTCCACCATATCCTCCAGTAGTATTAACAAAAAATCCTCCATATGATGAAAAATTGGACCAATTGGGTTGTCCCCAAGGTACAAAAGCATTCACAGGGTAGGGCATTCTAGGATAAATAGATGCTAATGGTAGTTTTTGATACACTTGATTATCCATAGGTGGATGAGTTCCTGGATAAGTATATCCCCAAGAAACTAGATTATTAATAGGTTGCACCCCTAAGGGTTGACCTAAACTAGATGGGGGGGGAGAATATTGGTATTAGTAGGAGGGATGATTACTGCAGGTTGTGCTACAGCTACAACTTGTCTTGAACTAGTAATAATTCCACTAATAGATGACATAACTCCCCCCAGGGGTTTCCCCCAGACGTTAGAGTGTGCTGACATAACTTGATTTGTATATTTCCTCCCAACCATGACTGGTAGGGAAGGCCTAGTAACGGGGCTAGGATGTGAGACTGTAGGATTGTCATTTGGACCTAGATTACCTTGAAATAGAACTTCTTTAATAGGACCTAACACTTGATCTAGTGAATGATATCCCTCAGGCCATGGGTTTCAAGAAGTATCACCATAGGTTGGATGACCTTCAGAAGAAGGTTTAATTTCATATAAAGGCCAAGGGTCTGTATTACAAGGTAAACGAGCCGACATAGTTTCATAAGAAGACACAGGTGGAGGAATGATTCTTTCTATTCTCTCTGAAAATTTACGAGATCGATCAAGAGATGCATTAATTCTTCTATGTTCCTCCTATCCTAAAGGATGGTTCCCTAGTGAAGGTCTAATAACCCCAAATTCAGCAATAACTTGGCCCATAGAAGTCCTCCAAAAAGTAGCATCCGGGCCATAATATGGTGGAGTAGTAATATCAACATGGGATTCCAATGACGAATGCACAGAAGCATCAGTTGTAGGAGGGAGTTGAACCAAAGGATTTGTAAAAATAGTGACATATTATCTGGTTTCATTAGCTAAGGCAGTTCCTACGAGAACATTAGTATAAGCTGGTTGTTCCATGGTTGCCCCTTCTTGTCCTTCCATGGTAGGAGGAGAGTTAAGAGGTAAACCCTTCAATCTATGAGATTGACGTCTCACAATTTTCTGAGCCATGGTGGTGGCCAAAGATACCTAATCTAGGTCAAAAAAGGTGAAAAGAACACAAACAAAACCTAAATAGAGCTAAAGGTCACAAGCAGACTTAAGTGATAACATGGGTTCAGAATAGCCGGTCTCTCATTAGGATTTTTAAGTAGGTGCAACTCGCAATATACCTCAGGGGTACATGCATAGTAATCTCCTTGAATGTTTTTTTTGATGTATTTCTCCACACAAGACGACCAAATGGTTTTCCTCAGATGGTCAAGGTGTCCTAGTGGGGTCTCCTGATATATGTGAGGTATGTGGGAGCTCAAATTAGTAGTAGTGTTGTCTAATCACAATTGTTCACAAGGGGCCTTCCAATATACAATTGAGTACATGAAGTACCTTTCTATATACCTCAAGGGTACATGAAAGGCTGTTCGATATACCAATAGTACGTGGAATAACCACATGATTCCTGGGTTGTAGTGCGGACAAATAACGACAACTCCTACACATTACAATGCCCAAACATGTCACTAACCTATCACTCAAATTTCTATACCATTTTTAGACCTAAAGCTATATTTAATTTTATCTGGACGATTAGGTGAATTTTTGTGAAATGTTATCTCCAATTATGCAAATTAATCTAAATGTAAACGCACTTTTTGACTTCGATGAGAACTAACTAGGGTAAGGAAGAAAACTTTTTCTTTTCATTTCAACAATATATCAAAAGAAAGTTGTTTTCAACAACAAAATAATATCCAATAAAGAATTCAAAGGAAGTCCTTTCAAAAACAAAACTCTTTCAAACAAACACTCTAACGTTTCTGAAAATGTAAGAAAGAAGCCTCTAACGTGCATGCAAAACTAACTTCTACTACAATGTCAAAAAGACCTATTTTTCTGAATCACACATGCAAGATGGAAATGGAAATTTTCACAAGCATAAACAAGAGAAAAATAAAATAATTATTTTTGTATTTTTATAGAAAATATGAGGCACACAAAACATTCTTTTTTAAAAAGAAACTAATCTTCTAGGAAGAGGCTATAGGCTTTCTTTTCCAAAGAAAATTTTCAGATACTTCACCGAAAAAAAAAATTGAACTATGTTTCAAATTTCATTTATGACAATGCAAAAGATAAAAAAAATTGGATTTGAGCTCCAACAGAGAGTTAGACTCACAAAAACCAGTAAATCAGACAACAAGAAAGCAAGCAAACCACCAAAATTTTCAAAGAACTGGAATATTTACAAATTTTGAACAAAAAATTCTTGAACAGGCAGTTTTTGAAGACCTACCTCGGCATGCTGAAAGGCACTGCACCAGGGCATCTTAGGTTGTTACGGTGCCCCTATCCTTCTGCACATAGGCATTGTCGACACTCTGTCAATAAAAGGATAAGGCGGTGTTGGCACTCCGATAAAAAGGAGAAAATGCACCCTGGGATGAATGGACGCTCTATCATCCAAAAAGAAAAGCACCATTGAACAATGAACTGAAAGGCTAAAAGCCTACAGCAGAAACTAGAAAAAAACTGAGCTGGACTGAAAAAAGTGAAACTACTCAGAATGGAGGCAAAGAATAAAAAACAAAAGATAGATAGATTACCTTGTTAACTAAAACAACTAAAAGGAGAGAGAATGACCTTCATAGATGGAATGGTTACCTAAGTTTGTAGATCTGATTGGACCTACACTAGATCTGACCGGATCTTCCCCAGATATGACTCGATTAAGATTCCCCAACAGAGTTGCCAATTTTTTTATCAGGAATTCTCAATCAGTGCAGACACTGCTTGTTCCTCTGTAATGTAAGTCACAACTACATAACAAAAAGACACAACAACATATACTTTCCTTGAATAATCAAATCAACTAATAGGAAATACAATATACCTCAACCTTAGATCCACTTGTCTTCTTTCAAAAATTCCTTGCAATAGTTTAGTACCTGCCAAATTGATCACAAGACAAACGAAAGGGATGAGAGCATCATGATAAATTGACTATTCATATTGGTGATAAAGGAATCCAATAATATCTAATTACAATCAATACAATCAAATATAGGAAAGGGAAATGTCTTTGTATTAATATATCGATGAGAAATAAGTACAACCAAAATCCTTGATGTTGATGGCTTTGATCTCAACAAGAATGTCTACAATCTCCTATGACTATGAAGACCTCTTCAACAACAAGCTAACTCTACTTTGCCTCTGATTCAGACTTCAAACTAGCAGCATAAGGGTGCTTTTCCTGGCCTCCTCCACTCTCCTCATGAAGGCTCCATTTATAGGCCTAGAACTCAAGAGATGACTTGGAAAAAGGATAGGATGAGATCCCTACAGGTGAGGAAGACAAATGCCACCTCTCCCAAGCATATAGGAACTAACCCTATGGAGGTTTCCACATGGAATATTCTATAAACATATTTTTATAATTTACTAACCATCGATTCTCTTAGAAAAACTGACAAAGGTGCTAACCTAGTGTTTTTACCAAAGAAGAAGGAAAATGATGCTTTTTTCTCAACTGGGACACGCGTCACCAACGCTCTGTGTAGAAAACAAGAAGGTGCCGCCCCTTCTAGGTCTGGGAAAAAAGTGACCAAGGTGACTCAAGCCAAGATTTCTGGGAGGTTGAAAGGAAAAGTGAAATTATCATGGAGGCTGGCAAGCAATGTGATATTTCCAGGTGCAACACCGCAAAGCTAATAGTTTGGCTGAAGTAGACTGTCAAGTCCCCCCATGTTGTAATTTCCCTTTAGTGTTCTTCTTATATGTACCATTTTTGTGACATCTCATCTAATGTGTGGATAAAATCATGTACCCATTCATCCTTCGGTGGTAACTCCCACGCGGTCTGACATGCAACCAGATGATCATTGGGATCTTTTCTTCCATCATAAGTCTCACCCTGATAGTTCTCTATTGATCCAAATCAAACTTCCATTAGTCTAAGACATATCAGCCAATCGATGATCGATTTCTTATGTGTCTCCCACCATCTAGGTGGAGTGGCCTTCAACGCTTCCTCCAATGCCAACAGTCGATGAGCCTTTGATACCTTGTCTTCAAACTCATCGATAAAATCAATTAAATTGGGTATCCCTTCATATGCTAGTAGCTCAATAACCTCCATTCTGACCCAACATAGTGACTTAGTGACTCACCCACACTTTAGGACTGATACTTCATGTAGCTGATTTTGCTAATTTTCTAGCACGTCATCAGAATTCAATGACGTAGAGCTAGAATTTCACCATCCCATCTCCCCTTCCGTAGTGGGATGGATGTAGTCTTCTGAAATATTGTATGCACAGTCCCATTCTCCTACAACTTCCTCATTTACTAGTTCGACAAATTTTCTAACTTCATTCAGATCCAATGGGGCGATGATCCGCATGTCGTGATTATCAAAAGTCATTACTCTCTTATTGAATTTGATAACCACCATATTATCATTATCCCAACCAATCCCCAACAGTGTTTGATACTAGCTAATTTCATCAACGGTTTCAATAACGTCGAAATTTGCATAAGTCTTAGGTCCTTCTACTTTGACAAGCAAGTGAGATACTCGACCAATTGGTGATACTCTGGCTTTATTTTCCACTCACGGCTGCAGAGGGGACTAGACCAGCTATGGTTTCCCCATCCTTTCCCATGTTTTCTTTGTCAAAATGTTGAAATCCGAGCCTATATCCAAGATGACCGAGTCCACATCACAATCACCAATTTTGGAAATTCATTCTCATCTCTCTTCTAGTTTTCTTCTTGTGCAAATAGTTCATGGTGTAGTCTTGTCGCCTTTTCTCTGGTCGGTACAACTGAATTGCTATTTCAGCTATCACATTAGGATCATTTTCTAATGACAGAAAATTTTCAAAGAAACTTTGCAATGTTCCAACCTTCAATGATGGTACTGCTACAAGTAGTGAGTCAAAAGCAGATGGAATTTCATAGATAGGAAACTTACCCATATCTCTTTTGATGATGACTCTTGTATCGAAGAACGTTTCTTTGTTGGCGTCGACATCAAATTGTACCTTCTTTCGAGCTTCCAACTAGATTTGTGGAAGTGGACCTTCATCTCCCTTTGTCGTGCCTACTCGAGTTATGACCCCAATATCTATAGGCTACGTCATGGGTTCTGCTGAAATGTTTCCTGTAGTCGGCCCTTGATTCTATTTTTGAGGTTGATTCGCATCCTGGTTCACATTCTGGTTCACGTTCTAGTTTTGGTTCTATGGGAGTGGAACATTCTTTGCTTTCCATTTTGTGATCACTTGTGGAAAATATTCAACTGTATGATATATGATTGTACAGTAAGTACATTGAGACTAAAGGTTTGGGAAATCTCACTGATAATGCCCCAATACTTATCAATTATAGCATTGCATAGGTCCATGAGCTCATCCTCCTCCTTGACCAAAGCCTCCATTCCTTCCTCCTAATAATCCTCCTTATGGATAGTATTGTGGTTAATTAAACTATTAATGCTGCTGATTAGGCTATGGTTGAGTATAATCCAGCTGCATGTACTGCGGTTGTGGCTGATTATGCTGCATATGATTATACTGCATTTGTGATGGAGAAAACTATGGCTATTGTTGCACAAACTGAGGTGGTTTTTATGGTTGCATCCTCTCCATTGGTCAATGTTTTTCCCCTTTCATGAAATACATATCCATTGTTCTATCTTGGAGCAAGTCATATGCTCTACAATCCTTCTCTTTGTGACCAACAAAGAGACAAAAATTACAGAACAAATTTGTAGGTTTTGATACTACCTTTTGGAGATATACACATTCGTTGTGTCGATGTCCTTGAGTTTGACAAATATGACACCATGGAAAACCACCTTGACTTAATGGATTGGGAGTGTCAGATTGTAAGTACTCGTGGAAGTCCAAACATTGATCCTTATGATGTCCTTTCGTGCAACATCGAGTACACCAAACATCTTCATAGATTTATTTCCCTTTTTTGATATCTTTCAACTGAATTGTCATATTTTCCAATTGTGATTGGATCTGATTCATCCCAACCTCTGTTTCACCAATCCATGAAGTCTTGATCCAATTTTCAGGGGGCATATGGTCTAAATTCATATGTATGAGTCATAAAAACATTAAATGGAGAGTCCACCCTCTCTCATTCATCATAAAAACATTAAATGGAGAGACCACCCTCTCCCATCCATGGTATTTCACAACCCATGGTTTTATTCCATGGTATTTCTTCAAGGCACATTTTACCTCTCTCATCCATGGTATTTCACAACCCATGGTTTTGACCCATGTTATTGCCAAATTGTAATAATGTTATAAAAAGGCTCTATTCCTTCTCAATAAAGAATTCAAGGATTTTTGGCATCCTACCTTTTTGTTATTATATTGGGTTTTAGTTTTGAGTGTATTTCTTATTATGGTTTGAGAGTTGAGGCTCAAAAAACCCTCTTTGAGGCTCACCCCTCCATGGGGCCTTTGTTACTTTATGTTACTCTATGCATCAAATGTTAACAATTTTGTAGCTTTAATCTTCCCCTATTTTGGCTTTCAAGCCTCCTGGGTCTCATTCCCCAAGATCTATATCAGTGGTATCAGATTAGGTACGCTCTCCATGGGAATGAGGGTTTGACCATAGTTCACGTTCAAATATATGCAAGAAATTTCTAGCCTCCTTTCTCCATGCTCAGTCCATTTGATGGGACATACATTGTAAGCATAACATTTTTTCATTCAGGACTAGAGGCCATCTAAGTTGCAGAAGGAAGTTCCATGATCTATACAACATCCCATGTTGCTCTACAAACCCCTGGCATCGTTTGTGGCTCTCTGCACTCAGATATTAAGCCTTATTACATCCTCATATGTCCATGGAATGGATTAAAATCATTTTTTCATTCTTATTGGATCTTAGGAGACCTCATTCCAGTGTCATCTCATCCCATCCATAGTGGTATGACCATCATATAAACACCATGATAGAAGAAATGAAGGTCAACATGTCTACAAAAACTTCAAAGTGATGCTTCAACTTGCACAAAGGGTTTCACAGGATCTTCCATATCTCATTGAAAATATTTTTTCGTCATCTAAAATGGGTATTTTTCAGTTTCTCATTTACCTTCCTAGTTTGTGACATACACTTGTTTGAAGCAACACATGTTTGTACATAGTGCTACCTCACATACAGAAACTTCAAACAAGTACTAAGAACTCCACAAAACATATTAGAGGCTCTTCCATATCTCATTGGAAATATATTTTCATCATCTCAAATGGGTATTTTTCATTTTTTCATGTATGTTATTGTTTTATGAGATATGCTTGTTTGAAGTAACATATGTCTATACATAGTGCGACCTCATGTACAACAACTTTAAACAAGTACCATAGACTCCATAGAACATATAAGAGGTTATACCATATCTCATTTCAAATATATTTATGTTATCTAAAATGGGTAGTTCACGGTTTTTCATTTGGATTTCTGGTTTGAGAGATATCATTGATTGAAGCAACACATATCTAAAAAAACAATGCATGCACATCCCCTGAGATTCAAAAAACAAATTCTGATTCCTTGGACCACCACAAAGCAATTATTTTATATGGATGTAAATTTCTCTTCAATATCTCAAATGGGTCTTCAACGGAATTTAATTTCATTACATGCATTAGAAGCTATGAATGGATTTGCAACAAGACATCAACTACACCAAAGACCATTTTCTGAATTTTATTAAACCCTATTGTAATCATGGTTATGGGTTAACCAAAAAAATACCATGGTTATTGGTCAACCACATAAAACCCATGGTTATATATTGTAGTCACATTTAGGAGTCAACCACACAAAACCCACGGTCATGGTTATGGTTAGGGGTCAATCACACAAAACCCACACTTATGGGTTAACCACACAAAACCCTTCTCTTCATTGGCAATTGGAACATTATAATCATGGGTCTCTTTTAAGCTTGAAATGATGGGACCATCATTTTCTAAAGTAGGAAGAATGATCCTAATTTCAGGGGGCATATGGTCTAAATTCAGATGCATGAGTCATAAAAGCATTAAATGGAGAGGTCATCCTCTCTCATTCTTCATAAAAAAATTAAATGGAGAGGCCACCCTCTCCCATCCATGGTAATTGAAAACCCATGGTTTTATTCCATGATATGGATTCAAGGCACATTGTACCTCTCTCATCCATGGTATTTCACAACCCATGGTATTTCCCCAATGAACATTGTAATAATGTTATAAAAATGCTCTATGCCTTCTCAATAAAGCTTTCAAATATTTTTGGCATCCTTCCTTTTTGTTATTATATTGGGTTTTGGTTTTGAGTGTATTTCTTAGTATAGTTTTAGAGGCGAGGCTCAAAGAACCCTCTTTGAGCCTCACCCCTCCACGGGGCCTATGTTACTCTATGCATCAAATGTTAACAATTTTGCAGCTTTAATCTCCCCCTATTTTGGCATTCAAGCCTCCTGGGTCTCAGCCCCCAAGATCCAGATTAGTGGTATCAGAGAATGTGCGCTCTCAATGGTAATTAGGGTTTGAACATAATCCACATTCAAATATCTGCAGTAATTTCCATCCTCCTTTTGGTACACTCAGAGTCCATTTGTTGGGCCATACATTGTAAGCATCACAGTTGGTCCTTGGGCACTAGAGGCTATCTAAGTTGTAGCAGGAAGTTTCATGATCTATACAACATCCCATGTTGCTCTACAAACACTTGGAAACCTTTGTGGCTCTCTACACTCTGAGATAAAGCCTTATTTCATCCTCATATGGCCATGGAATGGATTAAAATCCTTTTTTCATTCTTATTGGAGTTTGGGAGACCTCATTCGAGCCCCATCTCATCCCAGCCATAGCGGTACGACCATCATCTAAACACCATGATAGAATAATTGAAGGTCAACATGTTTCTACAAACTTAAAAATGATGCTGAAACTTGCAAAGAGAGTTTCAAAGGCTCTTCCATATCTCATTGGAAATATATTTCTGTCATCTAAAATGGGTATTTTCGTTTTCTCATTTACCTTGTCGGTTTGTGAGATACACTTGTTTGAAGCAACACTTGTTTGTACACAGTGCGACCTCACGTACAAAAACTTCAAAAAAGTACCACAAACTCCAAAAAACATCTCAGAGGATCTTCCATATCTCATTGGAAATATATTTTTTTCATATAAAATGGGCATTTTTCATTTTTTCATTTACCTTCTTGGTTTGTGAGATATGCTTGTTTGAAGCAACATATGTCTGTGCAAAGTGCGACCTCATGTACAAAATTTTTAAACAAGTACCACAAACTCCATAGAACATATCAGAGGCTAAACAATATCTCATTGTAAATATATTTATGTTAGCTAAAATGGGTAGTTCATGGTTTTTCATTTGGATTTCAGGTTTGAGAAATCTCATCGATTGAAGCAACACATGTCTGAAAAACAAATTTGCACTCATCCCCTGAGATTCTCATCCTTGGACCACCACAGAGAAAGTATGTTATATGGATGGAAAGGTATCTTCAATATCTCAAATGGGTCTTCAATGGAATTCAATTTCATCACGTGCATTAGAAGCTATGAATGGATTTGTAGCAAGACATCAACTTGAAAGACCATTTTTGGACTTTTATTAAATCCTATTGTAATCATGGTTATAGGTTAGCCATACAAAACCCATGGTTATGATTTAACCACATAAAACCCACTGTTATGTATTGTAATCATGGTTAGGGATCAACCACACAAAACCCACATTCATTGTTATGGTTAGGGGTCAACCACACAAAAACCCACGGTTATGGGTTAACCACACAAAACCCTTCTCTTCATTGGAAATTGGAACATTGTAATTGTTAGGTCATGATTTTGTCTTCCTTAGTTTTATGCTTTTGTTTATGTTTTTGAAATTTTCTAATGTTTTTACTTCTAGGAAATTTTGGTGTAAAGGTTAATTTTGAGTTAATGCCTTTTAGTTTTCATCATTTTTTATTTTTATTTTCTTTTCTTATTTTTTTAAGCTTGCTTTTATAAAAATTTTGCGTAGAGTTCATTCTTGAAGGGTTATATAAGGTGTATATTGATTAATGGTTTCATTAATGACACTAAGATCAAAGATTAATCATATAAACCAAGTCTTAAAGCTGGATTAGTGATTAAATGACATAAATGATGTGTTTGAACTTTCTTGTAGTGCAAGAACAAAAATAATGCACTGGCGCGCTACAAGAAAGTCGCGAGTGCCAAAATGGTCATTTTTCACTCCAATTTTTTCAATGATTTCGTTCCTAAGGTGTTAATTGCATCAATTAGCATATTTGATACGTGTCTTTCCAGGCTAATCATGGAAACAGGTGTCTGGTCATCGTGTGAGGGAGATCGTGGCAACTGTATGCAAATTCATGGCAAATGATGACAATTAGTGGAACGAGACATAATTTTCGGGAATAGGTTCCTAAGCTGAAGATTACGAAGGCATTGAACGTCATGGTGGAGACATATTACTAAAAAATCGGAATTTTAACAGTTGAAGGAAGAATTAGGGCTTCGCAATGGTGACAATTCAAGGTGATCTAGAGGGTTGAGGACAGTCAGAACGTGCAATTCGACACCTAACCTTTCAAGGGATCGAATTCCAGCGCCTGTATTAAGCTTTGGATGAGGTATCCCGCGTGACCTCTTATAGGGTTTGTTAATTTGGGGGTTTTTTCTGATAAAGCTTATTATGTCAAAATTTTAAAGAAGGACATGAATTTACTCACTCAATAGACTTTGAATGATGAGATATTAATTAAATTATCTAAATATGCATCATTTGAGTTAGTAAAGTTCAGAGTAGAACTATTGGAGGTCCCTGAATCTGTGATTAGGTCAAATTGTTGAGGTTTGGTACAAAGCATTTCCTAAACTGGTGATAGGGAAGACTGTGAGAGTTTGAATATAAATTGACTGCCAAGACTATGAAAATTTGAAGATAAACAGACTGTGAGATTACTGACATGTGCTACAAACCATATTGAAAAATAAAGAGGAGTGGAAAAACTAATAGGGCCGAGCCCACTGATCTCAGTTGGATAGATAAATTCCTAGGATGTGCTGATCTATTTGAAAATGTGGGATGGTTGATATTTTTCAAGAAAATTGATGGATACAATGCTGAGGTCTCCCATAAGTTTGCTCAGTGTTATGACAAAGATATTGTATCTTTTGATACTTTGAAATTCAAATTGACCAAAGATTTGGTGGCTGAGGCAACAGGGGTTAAAAATGAGGGAGAACTTTGATTTCAGAAAGTGCCATTTACTTTTAATGCACAAAGGTACCTACTGCCTGGTATAGTTCTATATTGGGGTAAGGGTGTGTCCATCCATAATTTCAGGCCTAAATGGGTAGAACCTATCAATATTTTACAAAGTTATATTACATGTGAAGGAAGGTATGCCTTTGTTTTTAAATACCATTTCAGGTTCCTTCAGCACCTTAGCAATTAATCAAAGATGAACCTACCTTTCTTCTCGCTAAAGAGCATGAAGAAGATGTCTAGCAGAATCAAAGAACATCAAGATCATACTAGACATACCATTTTTCACCATGGACTTATCAAACTCATTATCAACAGTGTTTTGCAGAAAGAAGGAAAAACTTGGGAATGTTTCCTTTTTGGTCAGGGTTTCAGAATAGTCAAGAAGGACAGTCTAATAGAAAGCAGGCTGATAAAGGAGAGACCTTGATCAGAAAACTAAGACAGAAAATAATAATTAAAAATGAAGACAGTGTCCAATTAAAGGAATTTGCAGAGCCTGCAAAAGTAGATTGTGAATCTAAACAACATCTACATGAAAGTGAGAGCAAAGATTTGGAGTCTGTTAATAAGGAGACTCAGCTTGTTCAAGATGATGCACTAGCAGAGACATTTGTTGATGATAATATTGTACTTGTAGAGAAGGTTTCAGGTGATGAAGAGGACACTAAAGTCCAAAAACAAAGTCCAATTACAATCTTGTCAGAGGATGAAACATACCTATTTGAGGAGGATAAGATTCATGTTATTGATGAAACTAAGGTTGGCACTAAAAATGAATTTCATAGTCAGGAGGATAGGGTAACAGTACCAAAGAAAAAGAAGCTAAAAGTCATGGAATTTTCCTCTATCATCCATCACGGAAAAACTTTAAAAATGGTAAGGGAACTTGCTCCTGGGTGGAGAACAAATACTAGACCCAGAAACAAGCTCAGGCTGAACATGAAGAAAATACTAAACCCTAAATTGAATAAAGAAGGGTAACTATGATTGATGACTCCTCCTCTGATGAAAAACTGGATTTGAAAAGGGTGATAGCAAAGGAAAAAACCAATGAAATCAGAAAAAGAATCCGCCCTCATTGAGACTAAACTATCTAATGTACTTTTAGAGATACGAAGACAAATGTTAAAGGAGAAACAAAAAGGTGAGATAGAGTTTTCTCACTCAAAAAACAAGCTGATGGTTGATGAAAATGTTCCCTGTGAAACTGAGACTAAAAAAAAACCTAAAAACCCAGTTTTATTTTATTGAAATATGTGAGATTATGTTGGCTTGTTTTCTTGTAGTCTGGAAACAATTTATGGCATAAACATCTTTGGCACCATTGCCGGGGAACGAAGTTGAAAACATATTTTTCCCTATGATACTTATCATTTCACTGGTTTTAAGAGGTGAACTTAAACCAGCATATTTTTAATACTACTTTTCACCAGTTTGTCACAGTGGCTACTAGGGGAATTGGAACTAGAAACAGACCTATTTCACCTTTGTAGCTAGGTGTTTCAAACCTAGAACAGATACTGAAAACAACAAGGAATATTAGAAGGTCTCAGTCATTACCAACCCTATGTAACCCTGACCATTTGGATGATTCATCACCTTCATCTGTTTTGAGAAAAGAAGAAGAAGCTTCACCTTGGTTAAAGCCTATAATTCCTATCAGTAACTTTCAAGTTTTCACTGATTCTCAATCTTTCAGAAAAGATAAAATAGTATCTCCTGGTAAGATACCTCTATTTCATTTGAAAGTAGGTAAAACCCCTTTTCAACCCAGTTCCAGCCAAATCTCTCCATCACCAAAGTCAGTTAGCCTTAAAATGGTAGCCCAAAATCAGCCTATAGACATGATGGACTGGATGGTTGCATCTAGATATGCACCATTGGTTTTTCCTCACCCTTTGAATGCACTACCTAGAGGTGACATTCAGAAATACCTGCCTAGGTTTAATGGATGGGGTGAAACTACAGCTGAAGAGCACTGGGAATCTTTTCTCAGATATGCTAATAACCAGAACATTGAAGCTTAGGACGTATGGATGAGAATGTTTGTGCAGAGCCTTGATGGAGATGTCAGAAAATGGTTTAGGGAGCTTCCTGCTAATTCAATCACCATCATAGAAGAGCTTCAGGACCTCTTCATGAGACAATGGGGTGACACCAAAGACCATACTTCATTAGAGGAAATTTGGGGTCTAAAATGGGCCTTATAAGAAAATGTGTCAAAATAAGTTTTTGTGAGTTGGAATTCAAGAACCAATAGAATTTCAATAAAATAAGTCAACCATAATGGTTGAATTGACATATTTGTCATTAAAAAAAACTACTATTTTTGTTCGTATTTTTTACATATCTCATTGTGTTTTTACTCAAATTCCGATCGGGAGAGTTCATTGGATGTAGAATTTGATTCCGCATCCAATGAGTACCCACAATGCATACTTTTGACGGACCCCTCTACCCCAAAAACAAGGAATACCTGAAAAAACATGATGATGACATCATCATCACGTTTTTTCAGGTATTTCTTATTTTTGGGGTAGAGGGGTCCATCAAAAGTATGCAGTGTGGGTACTCATTGGATGTGGAATCAAATTCCACATCCAACGAGCTCTCCCGATCGAAATTTGAGTAAAAACACAGGGAGATATGTCGAAAATACGAACACAAAAAGTAGTTTTTTATTTCTTCCTCCAAAATTAATCAATATTATTTTATTATTTTAACTATTATTTTATTATTTTCCTTAGGAGGCCCATTTTAGACCCAAAAATTCCTCTAATGATTATATAACTGAGTTTGGAGCCCTTAGGAGAAAGAAGGAAGAAACCATTGCAGACTTTTCAAAGAGATTTAACAAAATGTACAGCAGAATTCTTGTAGAAATAAAGCCTTTAGAAACATCCGCAAAAATTACATATGCAGATGCTTTCGATCATGAATTTTCCTTACTACTAAGAGAAAGAAGACCTGTTTCTTTACTGAACATGCAGGATGCAGCATTGGAGGTGGATTCTAACATATTGGCTTCCAACAGATTGAAGAAGGAAATAGCTCAGCAGATGTATGATAGGAAAGGAAAGAAGGAAGAAGCTCCAGGAGGTTTAGCATCTCATGAGATGGCGAAGTTGATGAAGATTTTGACTTCAAAATTAAACAAGTTGGTGAAGATTTTGACTTCAAAATTAAACAAGTTAGAACTAGAAAGAAATTCCAGCAAACCTGTTCAAGATGGTGAAAGAAACCCTAACAATCGGAACCAATTCAGAAGACAATTTGCTCCACATTTCATACCTAGAGAACGAAGAAATAATGATATTCAACGAGAAAGGAGAGAAATCGAGGACCAAAGGGTACCACCACCTCTTCAGAACAATGTTGTTGATGAAGAAGAGATTGATTAAGAAGTGCTATTTGAAGACATAGATCAGGATATGAACTATTTTGGAGAAATATTGTCTTAGGGTTTTGTCACTGAAGAGGAGTTTTTAAATGCAGAATACTATGAGGCTGATAAACTTGAAATTGGAGTGATTTTTGAATCTCATGAGGTCGCTTGTGGAGGTCACAAGTACTAGAAGGAAATAGAATACAAGATATTAGGAGCTAGGTACTATTGGCCCTCTTTGTTTGTAGATGTATATCAGCAGGTAAAATCCTGTATCCCTTGTCAGAAGTTTGCTGGCAAACAAAAATTGTTGTCATTACCCTTAAAACCAATTGCAATAAGTGTTCCTTTCTAGCAATGGGGTCTGGACTTTATAGGAGAGATAAGTCCATCTTCCTTAGGACATCACAGGTGGGTTTTGACTGCAATAGACTTATTTACCAAATGGGTGGAATCCATCCCTACTAGGAATGACACAGACAAGGTGATTATGGAAGTTTATTGAAGACAATATCCTCAGTAGGTTTGGGTGTCCTTAGAAAATAGTGACAGATAATGCAAAAGCTTTTAAGTCTAAGGCAATGGAATCATTTTGTGAAAAGAATGGTATCTTTTTGAAACATTCAACTCCTTACTATCCCCAAGGTAATGGTTTAACTGAATCCTCAAATAAAAATATCATTCAGAGTATCAAGAAACTGCTAAATCATAATAAGAGATCATGGGATTCTATGCTGTAATATGCATTATGGGATGATAGAATAATAGTCAAGCAAGCAATTAGAACTTATCCTTTCTAATTAGTGTATGGTACAGATACAGTTTTTCCTATTCAATTGGGAATTCTAGTGATGAAGTTTCTTTAGAATTGTTAGGAAGAACCTAATGATATGCAGAGAAGGATTTATGAGATGATAGAGTTGCAGCAAAACAGAGAAAAAGTGGAAGAAAAGGAACAGTTATACAGATTGAAGATAAAAGACAGATTTGACAGGAAAATCAAAGATAACACTTTCTCAATTGGTGACATGGTTCTGAGGTGGGATGCCAGGAAAGAGCAAAAAGGGAAACACGACAAATTTGACAATCTTTAGTTTGGCCCTTTCCTAGTATCTAAGTTTTTGGAAAATAACACTTTTGTCCTACAGACTTTGGAAGGTGAGGAATTGTCAAGTCCAGTTAATGGATGATTCCTCAATCATTTCTACAATTTTTGAGGGGAATTTTAGTTTATAATTGTATATAACGATGTGAGTAAAACACAATAAGGACTCCATAACCCAATGGAAATTTTGCAGATTAGCAGGTAACAAGAAAGAAGGCACTAGATAACAGGTTCTTGAAGCCTCACGAGGAGGGCTTCATCCCGCAGCAGAAGCCAGATGTTAGGTCATGATTTTGTCTTCCTTAGTTTTATGCTTTTGTTTATGTTTTTGAAATTTGCTAATGTTTTTACTTCTATGAAATTTTGGTGTAAAGGTTAATTTTGAGTTAATGCCTTTTAGTTTTCATCATTTTTTATTTTTTTTTCTTTTCTTATTTTTTTTAAGCTTGCTTTTATAAAAAATTTGCGTAGAGTTCATTCTTGAAGGGTTCTATAAGGTGTATATTGATTAATGGTTTCATTAATGAAACTAAGATCAAAGATTAATTATATAAACCAAGTATTAAAGTTGTATTAGTGATTAAATGACATAAATTATGTGTTTGAACTTTCTTGTAGCGCAAGAATGAAAATAATGCACTGGCACGCTATAAGAAAGTCACGAGTGCCAAAATGGTCATTTTTCACTTCTATTTTTTCGATGATTACGTTCCTAAGGTGTTAATCGCATCAATTAGCATATTTGATACGTGTCTTGCTAGGCTAATCATGGAAATAGGTGTCTGGTCATCGTGTGAGGGAGATCATGGCAATTATATGCAAATTCATGGCAAATGATGACAGTTAGTGGAATGAGACAAAATTTTTGGGAATAGCTTCCTAAGCTGAAGATTACGAAGGCATTGAATGTCATGGTGGTGACATATTACTAAAAAATCATAATTTTAACAGTTGAAGGAAAAATTAGGGCTTCCCAGTGGTGACAGTTCGAGGTGATCTGGAGGGTTGAGGACAGCTGGAACGTGCAATTTAACACCTAACCTTTCAAGGGATCGACTTCCAGCGCCTGTATTAAGCTTTGGATGAGGCATCCCACATGAGTTCTGATAGGGTTTGTTAATTTGGGGGTTTTTTCTGATAAAGCTTATTATGTCAAAATTTTAAAGAAGGACATGAATTTACTCACTCAATAGACTTTGAATGATTAGATATTAATTAAAATATCTAAATATGCATCATTTGAGTTAGTAAAGTTCAGAGCAGAACTATTGGAGGTCCCTGAATCTATGATTAGGTCAAATTGTTGATGCTTGGTACAAAGCATTTCCTAAACTGGTGATAGGGCATACTGTGAGAGTTTGAATATAAATTGACTGCCAAGACTGTGCAAATTTAAAGATAAACAGACTGTGAGATTACTGACAGGTGCTGCAAACCATATTGAAAAATGAAGAGGAATGGAAAAACTAATAGGGCCGAGCCCACTGATCTCAGTTGGATAGATAAATTCCTAGGATGTGCTGAGCTATTTGAAAATGCAGGATGGTTGATATTTTTCAAGAAAATTGATGGATACAATGCTGAGGTCTCCCATAAGTTTTCTCAGTGTTATGACAAAGATACTCTATCTTTTGGTACTTTGAAATTCATATTGACCAAAGATTTGGTGGCTAAGGCAACAGGGGTTAAAAATGAGGGAGAAATTTGGTTTAAGAAAGTTCCATTTACTTTTAATGCACAAAGGTACCTACTGCCTGGTATAGTTCCAGATTGGGGTAAGGATGTGCCCATCCATAATTTCATGCTTGAATGGGTAGAACCTATCAAGATTTTACAAAGTTATATTACATGTGAAGGAAGGTATGCCTTCATTTTGAAATACCATTTTAGGTTCCTTCAACACCTTAGTCATGAATCAAAGATGAACCTGCCTTTCTTCTTGTTAAAGAGCCTACAGAAGATGTCTAGCATAATCAAAGAACATCAAGATCATACTAGACAGTCCATTTTTCACCATGGACTTATGAAACTCATTATCAATAGTGTTTTGCAGAAAGAAGGAAAAACTTGGGAATATTTCCTTTTTTGGTCAGGGTTTCAGAATAGTCAAGAAGAACAGTATAATAGAAAGAAGGCTAATAAAGGACAGACCTTGATTAGAAAACTAAGACAGAAAATAAAGATTAAAAATGAAGACAGTGTCCAATTAAAGGAAGTTGCAGAGCCTGCAAAAGTAGATTGTGAATCTAAACAACATCTAGATGACAGTGAGAGAAAAGATTTGCAGTCTGTTAATAAGGAGACTCGGCCTGTTTAGGATGATGCACCAGTAGAGACATTTGTTGATTATAAGATCGTACTTGCAGAGAAGGTTTCAGGTGATGAAGAGGACACTAAAGTACAAAAACAAAGTCCAATTACAATCTTGTCAGAGGATGAAACATACCTGTTTGAGGAGGATAATATTCTTGTTATTGATGAAACTAAGGTTGGCACTAAAAAGGAATTTCACAGTCAGGTGGATAGGGTAACAGTACCAAAGAAAAAGAAGCTAAAAGTCATGGAATTCTCCTCTGTCATCCATCAGGGCAAAACTTTAAAAATGGTAGAGGAACTTGCTCCTGGGTGGAGACCAAAGACTAGACCCAGAAACAAGCTCAGGATGAACATGAAGAAAATACTAAACCCTAAATTGAATAAAGAAGGGGTAACTGTGATTGATGACTCCTCCTCTGATGAAAAACTAGATGTTGAAAAGGGTGACAGCAAATGAAAAAAACCAATGAAATTAGAAAAAGAATCTTCCCTCACTAAGACTAAACTGTCTAATGTATTTTTAGAGATACGAAGCCAAATGTTAAAGGAGAAACAAAAAGGTGAGATAGAGTTTTGTCACTCAGAAAACAAGCTAATGGTTGATGAAAATGTTCCCTGAGAAACTGAGACTAAAAAAAAACCTAAAAACCCAGTTTTGTTTTATTGAAATATTTGAGATTATGTTGGCTTATTTTCTCGTAGTTTGGAAACAATTTATGGCATAAACAGTAATCATGGGTCTCTTTTCAGCATGAAATGATGGGACCATCATTTTCTAAGGGGGGAAGAATTATCCAAATTTCACAGGGCATATGGTCTAAATTCGGATGTATGATTCGTAAAAGCATTAAATGGAGAGGCCACCTCTCTCATCCTTCATAAAAACATTAAATGGAGAGGAAACCCTCTCTCATTCTTCATAAAAACATTAAATGGAGAGGTCTCCCTCTCCCATCCATGGCATTTGACAACCCATGGTTTTATTCCATGGTATGGCTTCAAGGCACATTGTACCTCTCGCATCCATGGTAGTTCACAACTCATGGTTTTGACCCATGGTATTGCCCCAATGCACATTGTAATAATGTTATAAAAAGGATCTATGCCTGCTCAATAAAGCATTCAAGGATTTTTTGCATACTACCTTTTTGTTATTATATTGGGTTTTGGTTTTGAGTGTCTTTCTTAGTATGGTTTAAGAGGTGAGGCTCAAAGAACCCTCTTTGAACCTCACCCCTCCATGGGGCCTATGTTACTCCATGTTACCCTATGTATCAAATGTTAACAATTTTTCAGCTTTAATATCCCCCTATTTTGGCATTTAATCCTCCTAGGTCTCAGCTCCCAAGATCTGGATCAAGCCTCCAGCTTCATCGTAATTTCCAAAGACTCTGTTTGTGTTGCAATCTTCTATTGCATTAATGGAATTTAGATATGTAGCACCAAGGTTGTGATGAACCATTATTTGTGTTACACATTGCTCATTCAAAAGATAACCTTAGCCATCAACGTTTTGAATCGCTGATGAAAATTCCATACTGACTTGTTCGGATATTTCTTGATTTCCTTCAATTCAGTAATGTATTGTGACTTAGAATTGGGTTTTATGGAGATTGTCAATCAACCCGATCTTGATCTGTGCTAGATTCTTTTGCTGATGCCCTTTGGGAACTTGTATGAACTTCATATACCATTCTAATGTGTGACCTCAAAAATTTGTCGCAAGGTGTCCTTTCTTAATGTCTTCATCTTGGACTTGCTTCATAGTCCATACCACTTCACAGAGAAACCAATATTGCTTGGGATCTTCTGTCCCATTCCCATGAAACAAAGGTAATTTTATTTCATCACCCTCCATTCTAGGCCTTCTTCCAATATTTGTTGATCCACTACTGTTACTTTGGTGGTGGCACACTAGACAATCTTGTGATGATCTAGTGTTTCTTCCTGAATGTGGAGTAGTGCATAGAGGTGTAGGTACATTGTTTCTTTGGGTTCGTCCTTCCTTGGGATAGGGCGTATCCTAGTTGTCTCCTTCATCACTTTAGGGTCGATTAGTCCCTTGTGATCTTCTCTCATAGTTTCTTGTTTTGATCGCACCAGGAATCTCCTCAGTCCTCTACCTCTTCTCCTGTCAGAACCTCACCCCACTTCAAAGAAGACCACACTATTCCTCAACTTCCCTCACAGTTTCGTTGTAAATCCCATCCATATACCCTGTATCATTCCATACAACCCTCATCTCTGTAGTACCTATGACCTAATCACACGAGATCTCTACTCGTTAGAGTTTATCTTTAGTATACCCTTTTCGCAGATAAACATCTTAATCCACAATTGAAAAGACAATAGAAATATACCTCTTGTACCTTGGAATAATTCCCTCTATGCATGAATTTATAATTTTATTGTGTCGACAGCAAACTCAGTGATACAACCTTCCAAAATGCTATCGAGCCACACTTCGACAACCTTTGACACCTTGTTGTTGACCATTTTTAGTCGTTGAATTAGTTCAAGGGTCCAGCAAGTAGGTTAACTTCCTTGGAAATTAATTTTTTGGAAGGTAAGTTATGCCAAACACTCATACAAAATAATCAAGAACTTTGCAAAGAAATATTTGTGGATATCAAAGTAGATATATCTTCCAAACCACTCTTTTGTTGTCTGTATGGAACTCTGGTTTTCTTCTGTTGTGAATTCTCAGGCCTTCTGATAGAACTAGTTCTAGATATACAACTCTGTCGGATGCCACAACATGTCCTCTTCTTTTTCACACTACGGTCTTGAAAACAAAACCATTTTTTGACATGCTTCAGTCGAGAGGGGTTCACAAACTATCAAAACCCTTCGACGCAATCTCTCTAAACATTGACCCAGAAAGGTTTTACCCTATTCAACAACACCTATGGAGAATATGCAGTCTCACCCATGATGTTTGAGGGAGGGATGAAGGAACCACATTTACGCAGAAGAGAAGAGGACTCATGCACTTAATCTCTCTCTACCACAATACCACTCAGAGATCCAGAACATGGTTTTAACTTATCGTTCATTCATCATTAGCACCATATCTAATATTGCACCATTTAGAAAAGAGATCGACATGCACGAATTCATTCACCATGCGAAAAATTCTCATCATTCATCAAAAAATTAATAAATTAGATCGCAACATGTTTACCATTTAGATCGCATCATCCAGATGGCATTAACTATCCACATAGACAAAAATCATTAGATCATAGATTGCATCGCAGAAAAAGAGAACATAGGGTTTTCAGCAACATCTTTATCATATTACTTCCACATGTTAAAATACATCTTCAAGACACATCCCTTGGTCAACAGTCTTAGACCCAACCCATAAAACCAAATAGTTCGCAAATAGCTCAACCAAGACTTAAGATCCTCTCATAGGCACATACATTCGATTATCTACTACTACATTTCTGACTCTATTTATAGGCTTGCGCCTTTACAAAAAGGACCACAAATAACTAATTTCCTAACTAACTTGGACCAAAATTACAATAATGTGACCAAGCCGACCACTTGTCGACATCTTCCTCTTGCATATTTTTCTTTGACCCTTGTCGCTTTCGCATCATGCACATCCAATCCGCCTGCCAACAATGCTTGTTGTTATTTTAGTAATCCTACTATTGAAAATTGTTTTAAGATATCATCTAAGAAATTAAGAAAACTTAACATGGTATCAGAGCCACCTTGAAAAGAGACACTACACAACTAGGGTTTGTTATTTTGAACAAATCCCTCGATAGATAAACCAGAAAAGAGGGCTCACTCAATTCACCCCAAAAGGGTGCATCTTTATGTGTAAATAGAACTGAATTCCAAGAAGTTTTAGTTTTGGACCAGACATTGCTGTCGAGAAGAACTAGGGATTCATTTTTCCTAAGACTCCATCATCAATCTCAAAAAACAACATATATTCTAGATATCCCTTGGAAGGCACATTTTTTCCATCACTCGACCCTACAAGTGATCTCAACTGAAAACTAGGGTTTCTTCATCAAACCCTAGTTCATCCTGAAGAAGGTCAACCATAAGTTGTATTCATCAAGTAAGTATTACCTCCTCTAATCCCATTTGAAGTTCTCATTCTGTTAAAAAATGACAAAGAGTGCCAAGCTAGATGAGAAGCTTGAAGGTGCTGAAAACTTCAAAGCATGGAAGTATCAGATCATGCTCATCCTAGAAGAAAATAATCTAGAACTATTTTTAAAGGAGGAAGTTGTAGATCAAGAAGAAGATTAAGAAAAATCCAAATACAAGAAGGATACGATCAAGGCTAAGAGGATCATGGTTGATTCCATCAAATATAAATTGATTCCTCAAGTATCCTCAAGGAGGACACCAAAGGAAATGTTTTATGCTCTATCCACCTTATTTGAAGGAAGAAATATCAATAGAAAGATGACCTTAAGGGATCACCTCAAAAGTGTAAAGGCTCAAAAGTAAAAAACCATGCAATCATACTTCATAAGAGTAGCTCAAATCAAGGAGTAGTTAGAATTTATTGGTGATATGGTTGAAGCAGTAGAAATTATAATGACCACCTTGAATGTTCTTCGAAGAGATTGGGAGTCCTTTATCCAAGGAATCTATTCAATAAGAAGGCTGACCAAGTTTTGATAGTTATAGGAATAATGTGTTCAAGAAGAAGAAAGAATAACAAGTAGAGAAGATATGCTAAATGAAAATGAGGATCAAGATTTTGTAGTCCATACCAAAGGAAAGAAAAAGAGAAAGAGCTATGACCATCCTCCTATAAAATATCAAGGGTTTAAGAAGTCCAAGAAAGACTTCTCAAATTATGAATATTTCACTTGTCATAAGATGGGACACATTGCTATAAATTGTCCCATGAAGGAAGAACGATTCAAGAAGAAGAAAAAAAGATTTCAGGCCCATGCTGTTGAAGCCAATGATCAAGAAGATGAGGAACGAGCTAAGGAAAATGAATATTCTTGTGACGAATATGTCTTTATCTATGCACTCATAGGTTTAGTATCATGAAGAAATGACACACGATTAGTAGATAGTGGTACCTCGAAGAACATGAAAGGTTACAAGGACTCACTCTCATGTCTTGTACAAAAGGAGACCCCACAAAAAGTAATTATTGGAGATGATTACCAATATCCCATCAAAGGGATGGGAGAAACCTCCTATAAGTTGGACTCTGGAAAGTCCATGAAGATGAAGGATGTCCTATGTTAACACCCTCTATGTTGAATAATTGGGGAAGGATATGATCAAGAAATGATAAAGGAATATATTAAAAATTGGTAAAATTTTAGTATTCATGAGTCTTTATCAAAAATGCGCACTTTGGTTAATTCACTGCACAATTGGAGGATGTAGATTTGTGATCGTGAAAATATACAGTTGCAAATTCATCTACTGGGAAAAGTTGCACAAGAAAGAAGTTTTGACAGAAAATCAGAATTCGTTAACAAGATAGCAAGATTCGACGGCCAAGAGATAAATAAAATAAAATCCATGGTCATAAGGTAATCTGTAGTGTGAATATGCACGGTTGAAACGAGGAGAAAGGTCGATGGATTGCGTAGAACAGATTTGATCCAATAGTTCAAATAAGAGATGAAGTCTTATCAACAGTCATAGTCTACTCTAGAGTGCAAACTTGTGAGATAATTAAAATGGATGAGCGGTAGCGGAATTTAAACCGCTTTCCATGTGGCATCTTTTAGTGAGTTCTACTGAGGAAAGTGGTAAAGGAAAAACAACTTGTTGGAGGTCCTGGAATGATTCGTTGTATAAAAAGTGAGTTGACCTAGGTAAAGTCATTTTTTTTGCACGCTACTGGTGAAAAGAAGAAGGGACAGTGCGCCATATTTTTCTGAAAGTCAACTTCTACGTATCTAACAGTTACCAGGTAAGCCTTAAAACATTGAGACTTTGTTGAAGACTTATTGCCGTTGTTTTATTATGGAGAAGGAGCAGATTTCAGGGATCTTGTGCTGGGTTCTAGATGAGAGAGAATAAGTGGTTGTTGATAGGGAGAGGAATGTGTTTGACCCTATTCTATCAGTATGCAGTGTACCAGTCTCAAAAGAACGTTTATGGCAGTATAATTCACAAGGAAATGCATTTCCTTCTTATATTACTTTGCTATCAAACAAACCCTACCTTTCCCTAAATTTGTCGAGTGGTGTGAGAATAATTATTCGTCTTCTGAAAGAGTTATTATTAGTCATACAATGTCAAAAATCCTTTGTAGAATTGACGCAAAAACGGTTCACGAGATATTGAGTCTACCTGATAGTTTTCCTGTAAACCTTGAATCCTTCAATGAGCAAGTCCTGTTGAATTGTATAAAAATTGCAAAACTAAAGTTAGATGCTAGTTTTTATCTAGTATTCTGAGAGTTGGTCAATCGTTAGAGGGTTTATTTCTATCATACAATGTTAATATTTTCAAGGATGAAGTCCAATTGGTCATGTCAATTGTCAGTCAGGTTTTGGGTTTGGATGATGATATGCATGTCAATGAAGTCATATTCTTAGGTTTTTTGTTAAGTATAGGTTCGACTGACCATGAATCCCATTCAGTCCGTTGTTTCAATCTTAATGATTATTTAGCTGAAGTAATCCATACCCAATTGGTTGAATTTCCTAAAGTCAGGTTCTTTAGGTACCAGTCATATTTGCTGAACATGCTTTTGTGTTCTAATGTGTCAGAGTTGTAGTTCTTATCTACCATGTTCTCTCTAGACCTTCCTAAACAGATTAACATGTTTGAGTTCGTGAATACAATTATGGATGAAATATACAAAATGCTTTTCAATGATGTCTTACCAAGGGTGTTGGAAGACATGAGAATTATGTTACAGTCTTCTTCAGAATACAAAATAGGAGATTGGTTTTTACATAAATAATTTACTGGTCTTAGAGTGTATGGGTTCACTAGAGAACCATACAGGTTACCCACTTTCTTGACTCCAAGAATATTCGCATTAGAGTTCATGAGATAAAGGTTATTTGCAGAAAGGAACATTTCAGAGCGTTTAAAAAATCTTCTAATGTTAAATTCCCTCTCAAAGTTGGTCCTTTCATTTTTAAGAATAAATTCGCTCTGTTAGTGATTGATAAATTATTAGAAGTCATCGATTTTCAAAAAGAGGAAAAAGTGAATTATGACCCACACCATATATTTCTCAGAGGAAGCAACTAAACAAAAACAATCCATTTGATCATCAAATTGTTGAAGGATTAGACAAAATGGAAAATCTGTCTAATTTTGAAGAAAATATAGAAGCTAATGAAGATAAGAGGGACAAATTGGTTGTATCAGTTCAAGCATCTGTTAATTCCAGTGTTATGAACAAAAGCACTCTTTCTGAAGCAGATGGCATGGACATAGATGAAGAGATTTCTAATAAAAAGATCAAAACACAGCCTCGGGATGAGCTAACTATTTCAGAAGATTTAAAGAAAATGGTCTTGTTTCAGAAAAAGTCTGTGAAAATGCATCAGTATTCTTTTGGAAATGAAAGTAAAATAGAGTCTAGTTCTCGTTATAAATCTAGGACAGAGTTAATGTCGAGTTATGCTGATAAAGAAATGCAGTCAGTGGAGGAAACTAAGAATCTGCTTCCTCGAGTTAGGAAATTAATCAATAAAAAAACTTCATTGATTTCTATTCGAGATGCAGAGAGGAATACCCTAAAATTTGTTGTGGTAAGTGATAAGAAAGTGTCTGAGATGGAGGTGAAGCTGGACAAAATCAGTGTTCCTGATAAAATACAACTCCACAAACAAACTGGAGATGTTATTTATTCTGATTTGTTACATGCAATTGTGAAAATTACTAAATTATAGTCTCTTATCAATAAGATGGAAATTCAATTGAAACATGAGAAGGTTGAAAATAAGGCCAATTTGATTCAAATTAAAAAGTTACAAGGAGATATTATAAGCTTAGGGACCGAACCAAGTAATATGCAAGTGATGAAGAAGCTTCTAGAAGAGAAGGACAATACCATTCAATTGTTGAAAAAGAAGCTTAAAGTCCCTAACACTAAACATGTTCAATATTCAGAATTGTTTGCATTACAGGAAGAAAAAGAGAAAGTCTACGAGGAAATGATGAAATATAAAGGAAAATCATTGAAGCTGCAGGAGGAAAAAGACAAGTGGGAAACATAAAAGGTTGAGTTGATAGCTCAGATTGCAAAGTTGAAAAAAGATCAAAATGATGAAAAAGAGGTTATGGAAGAAATGATGAATCCACCTTTCGTTGATACTAATTTACCACTTGTTAATGTTGAAAAACCATTAAATGAATTTTCTGCAGATGCTTTACTAGTTCCTATGTCTCAGGTGAGCTTGAAAGAAGTGGAGATTAAAGAATTGAAAGATGGCAATGAAAAGATCAAGTCAGAATTGGCTAAGAGCATTGAAGAGAAGAATAAAGCATGGAATGATAAAAGCCAATTACAGAAAAAATTTAATGAATTAAAAGAGAGAAATACAAGAAGAGCTCCTTTACAAGGAGCTAAACATTTGATTTGGGATAATTTGTCTATGAAAATCACTAAGTTCAGGCATTATTTAAATTTTATTGATGATGAAAGTGCACTAGTAAATTTGGCTGCTCAAAGATTGAAATTGGCAAATGAAACTATGGAAAAGAAGCCTCTCAATACTGCTCATAATGCTGTGAATTTCTTGAATTCTCTGACATATCAAAATTTGCAGGACATTGGGATCAAAGATAGGGTAGAAATTGTGTTATGGGCGAAGAAGTTTATCAATAAACATCAACTTATAAAATTCATGCAGGATCAAGTGAATCAAATGTCTTCTCAAATCAAGGATTTCAAGACAACTTTTAAAGATTTATTTGACGATGGTCTCCCTTATTTTTGGGATGACGAAGGACAGTTGTTTTCCCATGAACAATATCACAGTTTATTGGTACAGAATCGCATGGATCGTTCCAAATTTGAAGATTTAGTCAAAGGGTTGACAGGAAAGGTTATTGTGAAAAAGTTGACAGAAGACTTTGAAATATTGGACAGGTTTTTAATTATTAAAAAAGGATCACCAGTTGTGTCTTATGAATCTTATATGGATTTGGAGGTGTCAATAAGAGAGATGACAGAGTACGACTCTTCAAATGTGGAATAGTGGAAGATCGTGGAAAAATTTGGGAAAACCAAATACATATTACATTCATGAAGACAGATGTTGCAGTTTTGGGAAGCTGTTTGTTTATGATGCCTTGCAGTTATAGAGTTTTCTATAATCAAGCAATCTGTTATTTCAATCAAAGCATGCAATTTTTATTCCTAGTTATTAGGGATATGGTTACAATAAATTATGATTAACAGATTAAGTTGGTTATTGATGTTATTATAAGAAACTATTGTTTGTATATATTTGAATTTTATTGATGTATCGGGGGTTGGAACCCGTAAGTTTGGACTAATGATTTTGTGAGAACCTATTTTTGAATAAAATTACAGAGCTGAATTCTAGTTGATTTTCAAAGATTCATGTGTTATTTATGTTACATTCTATGCTTTCTTTCCTTGTGAATGTTTTCTAAGGGTTTACCTTCCATTCTATTTTCTTTCATATCTGAATGTAGTGTTTAATAGTTTTGGAATTCATACATGTTATGCTATGGCTATTGTTTCAGATATTCACAAACATTTCCTCTAAATTTGATATGGAATTCATCTTGTGATTCTCTATATTGATGGAATGTTCATGTTTCTTTATTATCGCCTGAAAATCAATGAATGATTGTGACTGAATAATTATCTTGCCTTTGTGGAGATTCTATGTAGGCAGCTTTGTATTATCTTTATCTGTTTTGACTCCATTTCCCAATGGTTATATGTGTTGTTTCAACCATCTACATAACTTAAAATTGTTGACTTCAATATCTGGCCTTGTTAAATTTATATTTGAGAGATCCCTCTCTGGAAAGAAAAACCAGTTTCTTTCTAAAAGTGGTTTTTGTTGTTACCTTGATATTACCTTTCATGACCTTAGGTATATTTTGAGTGATAACATCATTTATGTCTCAGGATTAAATAAGAACCTTATTTATATCTCATCCTTAGATAAGAAAGGGTTCATAGTTTCTTTTGTGGATGGAGAAGTCCTCATGTGGACAAAAGGAAAAACTATAGATGATGCAGCAGTGATTGGAGTTGAAGAAGGAGGAATCTACAGCTTAAAGGGATATATAGAATTAACATTGATGACTAGTAACATAATCCCATGTGATATGTGGCGCATAAGACTTGCTCATATATATTACAAATCATTTCTAGTTGTGATCAAGGTTGTGACGGGTTTACCAGAGATTCAGATAGATCATGGAGTGTTCAAAGGATGTGCACAAGGAAATAATACTAAGAACCCTTATCCAAAGAGTGACAATAAAGAAAAAGGGATATTAGATATTACTCATTCAAAAATATGCAGGCCAATGCAAATGACTTCATTAAGTGGGTATTTTTACTATGCTTCCTTTATTGATGACTACTCCCACAAAACTTGGATCTATTTCTTGAAGAATAAGGATGATGTGTTTGAAAGGTTCAAAGAGTTTAAGGCCCTTATAGAAAAACTTTCTGAAAATATAATCAAGATCTTAAGATTAGATAATGGAGGAGAATTCAAATCAAGGGAATTCAATGAGTACTACAAAGAAGATAGGATTAAGAGGGAGCTCACCATTCCCTATAATCCAAAACAAAATAGTGTAGAAGAAAGAAAGAATAGATCTATCATGGAAGATGTAAAATCTATGATCCATGATTAAGATATACCTATGTACCTATAGGAAGAAGAAACCAGAACAACATTATATGTACAGAATAGAATCTCCCACAGTACCCTTGGTAATAAGACTCCATAAGAGATGTTTACCAAAGAAAGTCATGAAGTTAGTCATCTAAAGATATTTGGTTGTCTGATATACATACACATTCCCAAGGAGAAAAGATCAAAGCTAGACCCTTAAGGAAAGAAGGGATTTTTTCTAGGATATAGTTAGCAATCAAAATCTCATTGAATCTATATCCAGTGATATCATCAAATTGAACTAAGTAGAGATGTCACCTTTAACGAAGATACAACCTTCAAAAAATGAAAGAAAGACAAGGAATATGAAGAGGACAATGAAACTCCCAGAGCCGCAAAAGGTCCTAAACCTATTAGAAACAAAGAAGAAGAAAAAATTCCTAAGTACCATGGCATAACAAAAGATTAGAGACCTGAAGAATTTTCGATGGAAATGATCTCATGTAAGAGAAGGCATGCTTCAGATCGTGAAGTAATTGAAGAAGCAAAAATGCATGGTGTCCTAGAAGGAATCATCGGAGAAAGAAAGAATCCAAATCCATACCCTAGTTATGTGAATTTTATGTGTTATATTGTTCATAAATAGCCAACATGTTTTGAAGAAGAAACAAAGCATAAGGAGTGGATTGATGTTATGGTCGAGGAATACCAATCCATTACAAAGAATGATGTATGTGAAATAGTACCAAGACCAAAGGACAAGTTAGTGGTATCCTCAAAATGGATCTATAAGACAAAGCAGTGAGAATATGGTAGTATAGAGAAGTACAAGTCAAAATTCGTAGCTCGTTGATTCTCCCAGAAGGAAGGAATCGATTATGAGGAGAACTTTGCACTAGTATGTAGGTACACCTCAATTAGAACCATCCTTTCCTTGGAATCCAATATGAAGTGAAAATTACATTAGATGGATGTAAATACAACCTTCCTAAATGGATTTATAGAATAAGAAGTATATATCGATAAACCGCAAGTTTTTGAGATAGATGATCAGGAAACTCATGTATGTAAACTCAAGAAGGAATTTCATGGGTTAAAGAAAGCACCTAGAGCATGGTATGGAATAATTGATGGATTCCTGATGATTTTGGGCTTTACCAAGAGTAAAGCATATTCCAACCTATACTGTAAAGTTGACGGTAATGGATTTATGATATTACTAATGTATGTAGATGATCTATTCTTAACAGAAGAAGATAAGCGCATCAATGAATGTAAGAAAAAACTTGCTATAGAATTTGAGATGAAAGACCTTGGAATGATGCACTATTTTCTAGGTCTTGAAGTATGGCAGTATACATATGATATTTTCCTAAACCAAGGAAAATATGCAATACAAATCCTAAATATATTTGGGATGATATATTGCAAGGCTATGATTACTTTGATGATACTTTGGAAATAGTAGATTCCACCTTATACATACATATTATTGGTTCTCTAATGTACTTAACTAATACAATACTAGGTATATGTTTTGTTGTAAACACCCTAAGTCAATATATGGTGAATCCCAAACATATTCACCTAGTAGGAGCAAAAAATGTGATGAGTTATCTAAAGGGGACTTTAGATCATGGTATTAGATATGCATCAAATGGAGAGATCATATTACATGGATTTACCAATTCATATTGAGAAGTGTCGAAGATAAAAAGAGCACTTCGGGATGTTGTTTTAGTTTGGGATCAGGCATGATCTCATGGTTCAGTAGAAAGAAGTCTAGTATTGCACTTAGCATGGCATAAGATGAATACATTGCAACATGCTCAGCTTGTAGCGAAGAAGTATGGTTTCACAAGATGTTGACATGATTATTTGATGTAGATATAGATGTTTGTTATCCAATAAAGTCCCATATATAGCATAAAAAGAGAATAAATAGACAATAAGAGAGTAATCCATGCCTAAAATATGAATAGCAGAGATAAATATCAATCATGTTCGAGGGAGGAACCTCATTACACAATGTACTGAGTATAGAAGACAAGATAAGATAATATGATACTAAAATGAGAATATATCCTTCCTATATATAGGAGATGAAGGTGTACAATAACAACTAATAAATTTTATAATAATCAACCCACATCTACCTACATTGGACATTAATTTAATCACTTTTGTCTTATTACTTAGTTTCCCAGATTCCATTCTATGCTAGTTTCCTTCTACATGCCCTAGAAGTTAACACATGCTAAAATTGAGTCATGGAGTGCTTGGGAAACATCATGGAAGTCCATTTTAGCATGTCTTATTTATTCTAGATTCTACAAAGTGCATATCTACTTTTTATGAAAAGATGCCTTGTTTTATAGCTAATTTAAGGAAAAAGGAAAAGCTAGACTAGGTGTAACTACCTTGTTTTTTGCCCACATGCTCCTCCCTCATTTTCTCCAAATAAAAGCATGTATGATTTTTCTTTCCATAACTCTTTAGCTTTCCCACTTGACTTAGCAAATTCATGAGCATCTACCTAGATTTGGAAACTGCTTTATGCACCTATGGGGGATTTGCCTAGTTTTGGTAAGCCTACTTTTTGACTATTTCAAATGGAATCCTTATGAATTCAAACCTCTCATGTAATTATATATTATAGCATCCTATTACTTCACAAATTTCTCTATTGTACACACTTCAATACAGACTAGTTTTATGCTCCAATTTCAGTCTCCTTTGGTGTTAATTTTGCATGTTTGATTAGCAATTTTGTGAGTGTAATTGTTCTATCTATTGGGTTCAATTTCCACATGGTATCAGAGCCTTTGTCGATTTATTTATATCCTTCCAAATTTTTATTGCAGGTTTGACATCATTGACTAAGAGCGCATTCTGCTGACTGGAGCGAACAACTATTAAGCTATGGACCAATCTCAGAATATCATCTTGACTCCATTCAAGTTATTTGAGTGGAAAGATGAGATAGAGATATTCTTGATAGCGAAATGTCTCTATAGGGTGAATATGGAAACTGAGTTAGAGCCCAATGTAGTTGCAGAGAAAATTAAATGGCACAACAGGAGGGATGAGGCCTATGGTCTTTTGTGTCTGATCATTTCAAGAGACCTCACCTTCCCTCTTCATGGATTGGCATCACCTAATTAAGTGTGGGAGAATATTGAAGATATTTTTGAAATACATATGAGATGAGAGGACATCAAATCGAGAATGAGCTGATCTCCTTGAGTCCCAGTAGCTTCGAATCATTGCAACTCTACGTTTCCAAGTTTAAGGCCCTTCTTTTGCAGCTAAAATAGTGTGGGGTCGAAAAGAAGGAAGAGCAACTAGTTTTGGCCATACTCTCTAATATTGGTCCTAACTATTTAGTGTTTGTTTTGACATTCTATGCCACCAAGTTGACAACTCGAGCATGGAAGATTCCTAAGCTTGCAGAGTTCATGTAATCCATCACACAGGAGTAAGATAAGTTGGTAATGATGGGCACCATCAAACCTTCCAAAGACCAAGATTTGGTTGCTGGAGATTCAAGGGTGGATTCAAAAATCAATAAAAAGATAAAAATCCACTTGAGGAAAAGAGAGACAAGAACAAGTCTCAAGAGGAGCCCCAAGGCTCCAAGAAGAACTCCCAGAAGAAGAAGAACAAAGGATAAATGAGCAAGTGCACATACTACAGTAAGGGATAACATCCTGAGAGCTCTTGTATGAAGAATCAAATTGAGACATTAACCCAACTCCTAGAGAAGAATAACATCTCCCTTCCATATTGCTCAAAGGAGAGGGAAGGAGGATCAAATTCAAAGGACAAAGAGAGAGTACATGCCTTGGTTATCGGCACATCAAGCTCACCTAGATTCATCATATATTTTGGAGCTTCTAGACACATGGTTTCGACAAAAGAGAAATTATCCTTTCTTGACATGTCCAAAGGTCCACCAATAGTTTTGGGAGATTACTTTCTCACTGACAGTTTAGGGGAGGGTAGGATTGATCTTGACCATGGTAGCTTCAATAATGTGTTGTATGTTCTAGGTCTTGCCTCTAATCTCTTGTCAGTGTATCATATGACTCATATTGGGTCTCCAAATAAGGTCATATTCTCCCCTGATGATGTTTATATCACTGATATTTCAAATGGTAAATTCATATAAAAAGGTGTTTTTGATCGCACTTCGAAGGTATACAAGTTTTCCCATTTTCTACCCTACTAAAACCCCTCTGCTCTTTTGATTCATGCTAATGAAGCAAGCAATATTTGGCATGAAATATTTGGCCGTATTAACTACAAGTATCATTTTTATTTGAGTGAAAAAGATATGGTCATATGGTTACCAAAGATCAATTTTTCTAAGGGAGTCTGTCAAGGTTGTATCATAGGAAAACACCCAAAGCACAACTATGAGAAATATAGTAATGAGAGAACCTATGCACCTCTTGAGTTGATCCACGGTGACATTTCTATTCCATTCCCTCATATTTCCATGAGTCAAGACAAATATCCATTGACCTTCATAGATGAATTTTCTAGGTATTGTTGGGTTCACTTCCTAAAGCATAAGTCTAAAGTTTTTGACCTCTTCAAAGTCTTTAGAGCCTTGGTTGAAAACTATTATAGGAGGAAAGTCAAGATCCTCAGATATGACAATAGTGGTGAGTATGTCAAGTCTGATTTCATTCAATATTGCAAAAATGCAGGTATTCAGATGCACCATTTGATCCCTTACACCCCACAGCAAAATGGTGTTGCTGAGAGAAAGAACAGATCACTGAAGGAGATGGCAACCTGCATAATGGAGGATAAGACTTTTCCACCAAATTTTTGGGTTGAATCTATAAACTGTGAATCCTACATCTAGAATAGGGTGCCTCATAAGTATCTTGATTGTATGACTCCTTTCAAAGCTTGGAGTGGGCACAAGCCAAATGTGATCCATTTCAAGATTTTTGGCTCAAAGGCTTGGGCTAGAATTTCAACTGAAAAGAGGAAGGCTTTGAAACCCCAAAGCCAAGAGTGCCTATTTGTTGGGTGTTTTGAAGATTCAAAAGGGTACAAGCTTATCAACTTGAGCACTAACAAATCTTTCATTGAAAGAAGTGTTCATTTCCAAGAAGAGCCTTTAGCAGCAGTTGAAGTTGGAGAGTCCTGTTTACCACCAGAACCATTGATTGCAAGTGAAGAGACTAATGATTCTAATATTTATAATAATGATTATTTTATTACAGATCCTAATAGTCCTACAAGACCAAAATGGGCAGCAAAGACCATTCATGCAGCTGGGGAACTAACTGAAAATCCTAATGACACTAGGACTAGATCTCAATTTGAGAGTGCCCTTTGTGTGAAAGATCCTCTATTTGATGAGAAGTGATATATGATGTTTTAATCAAATACACATACATATGAATATGCAACCCATGATCCAAGATGGAAAACAACCATGAAAGAAGAATTCAGCTTGCTCCAGAAAAACAACACTTGGGAACTAGTTGATCTTCCCCCAGGGTTTTCAAGACCAATTTTGTTGCTGATGGTTCACCTTTGAAATATAAGAAAATATTGGTATCCAAGGGATACTCACTAGTACATGGTATTTACTACAATGAAACCTTTGCACCAGTGGTAAATATGGACTCCATAAGGCTAGCTCTAGCCACTGCAGCTTCAAAGTAGTGGGAGGTACATCACATGGATGTGAAGTGTGCTTTACTAAATGGAGATCTCACTGAAGATATTTACATGAAGCAACCTGAAGTTTTTGTTTCTAATACATATTTAGTGTGCAGGTTAAAGAAATCATTGTATGGGCTCAAACAAGCCCCCGGGGCTTGGTATGCCAAGATTGATGGCTTTTTGCTATCACTGAGTTTTGTTTGATGCAATTCAGATCCTACTGTATATTTGAAGCTGAATCATGGTTCTTGGATGATTATTGTCTTGTATGTGGATGACCTACTGATTACAGGAAGTTCAAAGAAATAGATTTCCTCCTTGAAGGATGCAACGAACCATGCATTTTCTATGACAAATTTGGGATTGTTGAGCCAATTCTTGGGTCTCAAAATTTCTCAAACCCAACATGGAATCAAAGTACATAAGTCCAAGTATACTTTATATTTTCTCAACAAGTTCAACATGAAATATTGCAATCCATTCAAGACTCCCTTCCTTTTAGGAGTTAATCTTGAAGAAGCAGGTTCTTCTCCTATGGTAAATAATACATTGTATAGGCAGTTGATTGGGTGTTTTCTTTATCTTACACACACTCGACCTGATTTATATTATGAAACTAGTGTGGCTTAGAGATACATGGATCAGCCTCATGAGATCCATTGGAGGGAAACCAAAAGGATCCTAAACTTTGTTCAGGGAACAAGAACTCATGGGATCTTCTACAAAGCAATATCTGATCTTAATTTGATTGGGTTTACTGAAAGTGATAAGGTAGGTGACAACACAGCTACACTAGGATATGTGTTTGTGCTTGTATATGGGCCAATCCACTAGTCAAGCAAGAAGTAGAGTGCCATAGCACTCTCATCTATAGAAGCAAAGTATAGAGGAGCTATAAATGCAGCAACTCAATGTTTATGGTTGCAAGGGATACTTGGAGAATGTGGCTTCAAATCAGAGTTTTCAACTATTATCTACTGTGATAACTAGAGTACCATTCAAATCTACAATAATATAGTTTAGAGATAGCGAACCAAGCACACTGAGATCCATATGCACTACATTAGACAGCTCGTGCATGATGGTACCATTGATCTACTCTTCTGTGCATCTTCAGAACAAGTAGCAGACATCTTCGCCAAAGTATTTTGTGAGAAGACCTTCAGCAATCTCAAATAAATACTGGGGATTTCTAATAATGCTATGAAGCATGAATTATGACAAGATTTCCAAATTTTGTTTTTCCTGTCCATGTTTAAGGGAGTATTTTCTCACTGGGTTTTTTCCTCTTTCCTTGGTTGTATGGACAAGTAGTATGTAAAGGGTGACTAAGCCTTGTTGCTAGGCCCTATAGTTTTCTGATATTTACTCATAAATTCAGGATTAAGGGGGGGTTTTAGAATAATCAACCCATAGTTACCTAGATTATACATTAATTTAATCATTTTTGTCTTATTACCTAGTTTCCTAGATTCCATTCTATGTTAGTTTCCTTCTACATGTCCTAGACGTCAACACATGCTAAAAATGAGTCATGGAGCACTTGGGAAACATCCTAGAAACCCATTTTAGCATGTCTTCTTTATTCCAAATTCTCCAAAGCACATATCTGCTTTTTCTGAAAAGCTTCCTTGTTTTATAGCTGATTTTAAGGAAAAGGGAAAAGCTAGACTTGGTGTAACTGCCTTGTTTTATTCCCACATCATCCTCCATAATTTTCTCCAAATAAAGGAATGTATGAGTTGTCTTTACATCCCTCTTTATCTTTCCCACTTGAATTATAAAATTCGTGAGCATCTAGCTATATTTGGAAACTGCTTTATGCACCTATGGGGGATTTGACTAGTTTTGGTAAGCCTGCTTTTTGAATATTTTGAATGGCATCCTTATGCATTCGAACCTCTCATGTAATTATATATTACAGCATCCTATTACTTCACAAGGTTGGCTATTGTACACTTATGCAATACAGATTAGTGTTATGCTCCAGTTTCAGTCTCCTTTGGTGTTAATTTTGCATGTTTTATTAGCAATTTTGTGAGTTTAATTGTTCTATCTCTTGGGTTCAATTTCCACAGTAAACCCACTAATAGACCCAAGCCTACATAAATAATATGCAATGCACCACAATATAGGGGGTAATGTGCCACACTATATGGTGTAATGTGTCATCATTAAGGGATTAACATGCCCCTCCCCTTCAAAAAGTGTTGTCCTCAACACTGAAGTAGTTCCATATGTTGTTGTATAAAGGAATCCTCTTCCCATGTTGATTCTTCTATGCATAAGTTCTTCCATTTAATGAGATACTCTGAAATTGATCAATTTCGAAGCTGGCTAGTTCGTATTTCAGTAATTTATTCAGGATCCAAGATGATTTTTCCTTCCTCATCAAGTTATGGTAACATCGTTTGAGTTGGTAGCTTGTTACCAATTACCTTCTTTAAACAGGAAATATGGAAAATTGGATGGACTCCTAAAGATGAAGATAGTTCCAATTTGTAGGCCATACTACCAATCTTTTGTAACACCTTGTAGGGACCGTAGTATTTAGGTGATAATTTATTATCCTTCTTGGTGTTCTTTAGGGACATTTGTTTGTATGGTTGTAGTCTTAAAAACACCCACTCCCCAACATTAAAGTTTTTTTCACTACGGTGCTGATCTGCTTGTTGTTTCATTCGATTTTGTGCTAGATTCAGGTTGTCCTTTAAAAGTTGAAGAACTTGTTGTTGATGCTCCATGTGGTATTCCACTACTTGAACCTTAGAGTATCTTAGTGAATATGTGATGGATGGTGGATGGTATCCATACAGTTCCATAAATGGGGTCAATTTTGATGATGTATGGAAGGAAGTATTATACCACCATTCTGCTAAGGGTAACCACTTGACCCATTTTGTTTATTTATCAGCTGCAAAACATCGAAGATACCCTTCCAAATTTTGTTTTTATTATCTTTGTTTTTCCATCATATTGAGGGTGATAAGATGAGCTATGAGCCACTTGAGTACCCAAAAAATAAAATAATTTGGTCCAAAAATTTCAAGTGAAAATGGGATCCCTGTCACTTACTATAATATTTGGAGTACCATGTAGTTTTTGTACTATCTCCATAAAAGAATTGGCGACCGTGCTTGCTTTGAAGGGGTGAGATAGTGCACAAAAGTGTGCATATTTATTAAGTCTATCAACAACCACTATGATGAAACTCTTTATTTCAGAATTTGGTAAACCTGTGATAAAATCAATCGAGAGCTATGTCCACCTTTGGCTTGGAATGGAAAGTGGTTGTAGGAGACTAGGGGTCTTAATTGTTTCCACTTTATTTTGTTGGAAAACCAAACATTATTCCCCAAATTTTTGAATGTTAGTTTTAAGACCATCCCAAAAAAAATATTTCTTTACCCTATGGTAGGTTTTTAAGAAACCTAAGTGCCCTCCTATCGATGAAGAGTGGTATTTAGAAAGTACCTTTTGCTTGATTTGGTAACTCTTACCAAGATATAAGTGACCATTGTACCATAACAAGTCATCTTCCCACCTAAATATATTAGAGGCATTGGGATCCTGCTGCAACAGTTGAATAAATGTCCATATTTTTTCTCAATTTTCCATTCGTCCATTGCTTTAGCTATCCAATATGGTTGGATGATCAAAATAGCATAGAGTAATGCTTCAACATCCTCATATTTCTTGGAGAGTGCATCCACGACAACATTTATCTTCCCCTTTTTGTAGATGATTTCAAAGTCATATCCCAACATATTTTTTACCCAATTTTGTTTCTCTTTTGAAGATAGCCTTTGTTCCAATAAGTATTTAAGGATATCATGATCAGTTTTAACCTTGCAATGTCTCCCTATAAGGTAAGGGAAGCATTGCTTCAAGGCATGTAGTATTGCCAACATTTCATTCTCATAAATGGGATTTTTTAAGTTCTTTCACTTGATTGGATGACTTGTGAAGGAAATAGGGTGTCCTTCTTGCATTAGTATGTGGAGAACCTCCTGCAATAAACAATGAGAATGCAAAAATATTGGAGCACAAAAGATATTTTATTGATCGTGGGCCACTTCGAGGGGGCAACCTCCTTTGAGCAATCTCAATACAAAATAACTCTTCAATGCTTTCAGTAGCCTCAAAACATACTTATATACTAAGTCTAATCTAAACAACTATTACTCCACATGAATGTGGGATTATGAAACCTATTAACTGGATGACTTAACAACTATTACTTACTCCCCATGAATGTGGGATAATACATCATACTAATTAGATGGCTTACAAAGCATATGTGTCCGACAAAATATACCAACAAAATAAAGAGGGGGGTTGACATGGGTTCTTAATATCCCCTCCCTCTTAGAAAAAGCTTTGTTTTCAAAGCTTTAGATGTGGAAACAACTGCTAAATCTAAAGGAGGGGTTCCCATGTAGCATCCTCTGGTTACATGCTGGGCCACTGAATTGAAGACCTTTGTGATGGACTAAGAGAGAAGCTGACAAGTGCGCTTATTGATGATGGCCTCTGACTTCGAAATGATGGATCCTTCAGTAACCCATTCTAGTAAAACAATTTGTGCGTTGATGTTGCCATCAATCACTTGCTGAATGTGAGAAGGAGGAAGTGCCAATTTATAAGCGACATACCCAATCTTTTGAAGAACTAGATATGGGCCAGAGATCTTTGAAGCAAGATGCCAAGAGGAATATGGTACCATAGAAGGGTTACTGGCCAACTGTTGGATGACTTCAGATAATGAGGATTCATGGACATAGCCTTGCTGAAGAGAGTGTAACCAAGTTGGAAGAGGCATAGAAATAACTGAAAGAGAAACATGGGAATCAAATGTGTGGAAAAGAGCATCCACTGCAAGATTTCCCTGAGCCTTCTTATAGTCATAATCCCTGAGTTTGAGAACTCATTGCTGTTGTGTTGGGGATGAGACCCATTGTTCTAGGAAATATTTCAAACTCTAGTGATCAGTCTTGATGCCGAAAGGATTCTCTAAGAGTGATAGCCACCACTTATGTACTGTGTGCAAAATATTCATAATTTCCTTCTCATATGTAGAGGTGGATGAATTATTTCCAGAAGTGCATCTGGCGATGAAGGCAATGGGATGTTCATCTTGAAAGAGGACAACCCCAAGTCCATTGTTGTAAGCATCATGCTCAAGAGTGAAGAGCTTGGAAAAATAAGGCATCTAAAAGCACAAGGGATTCACTTTTTGGCTAATATCCTATCACGTTAGTTCATATTGTGGGTTTTAAAATTATCAAAAATTGAACCAATATATTGTAGGTATTGGGGGGGTGAGGGTGGGTAGGGTGGTTTCTAAGGATTGAGGTATAAAAAGGGGTGGGGAGGAGGTTTTAAGTATTGGGAGGGGGTTTCAATAAAAAGAGTTTGGGTCAATATCTCTTGAAATTAAGGGTATTCTTTAATATCCCACGATCACACGTGCTAAGTGAGAAGTTCACTAAGTGAAGTCCCAGTGTTTGAAAGGTGCATCGGAATGAAAAATCCAAGGGAGTAGTTGAGACTATTGAAGGTTGCATATGAATGAAATGGAGTTGAGCAATGACACCATGTGAACTTTTATTAAGAAGATTTTCCATCCGATGCGAACTGATGAGGCTAAGAGACCTTGGTTGTAAGCCCCGCAATGTGTGTTTGGTACCATTGATTGAAAAGTGCATCCAAATTTCAGCAAAATCCCATAAAATTGGTCCACGTTTGCGTAACCATTGAGCACCCAAAACCACATGACATCCACCTAAGGGCAAGGCAAACATGTCAGAGTGCAAGTTATAATCCCCGATAGATATGCGCATAATACAACACTCCCTTTGCAAGGTAAGGTGCCACCATTGGAAATCATGACTTCAAAGCTGGAGCAAGGATGGATGAAACAATCATCCTGTTTGGCGATCCTTGGGTCAATGAAGTTGTGAGTGCTACTAGAATCAATGAGTATTGTAAGAAGGAGTTTTTTGAAGAACCCTCTAACCCACATAGTTTGTGGGGTGGTGACTCCGGCTAAGGCATGGAGAGAGATCTTTGGTTGGTCCTCTGGAGTAGGAAGTTGTTGAATGTCACTATCATCATCTGTGGGATCCTGAGCATCATAAAAAATTTCAGGTGCTAGTGGAGAATCCACATCCAAGAGATAGAGCTTTTTCTCAACACGTCTATGTCCCCAGGTGAATTTCTCGTCACAATTATAACAAAGCCCTTTTTCCCGGCGTTCCCACATCTCTGCTTCAGAAAAATGTTTGATAGGAGTGGTTCTAGGAGCTGGCATATTTTGGGTTCTTTGAGGAACCATAGGTCTGAATGGAACAAGAGTGGATTTGGAGTGTTGTTGAGCCTGGATCTTGTCCTCTGCTAGCTTAGCCAATCCAAGGGCTTCCATCATTGTGTGGGGGCAGAACATTTTAACCTCAGAGCATATTGCATCCTTCAGACCACTGATAAAACAACTAAGGTAGAATGCATTAGGCAATCCCTTCATGTGATTGGCGAGTTTCTCAAATTATGTTTGATAATCTCACACAGTTCCAGTTTGGCGAAGTTTGGTGAGTACTCTTGTGAAGTCATAAAAAACACTAGGACCAAATCGTTGCAAGAGGAGTTGGTAAAATTCTGTCCAGTTTGGCTCGGCATGAGCCTTGATGTACCAACATAACCATTGAAGTGCTTCATGTTCCAAATGAAAGGATGCAAGGGAGACTTTATTGAAATCATAAGTGTTATGCAGACTAAAATATTGTTCTGCCCTATAAATCCATCCAGTCAGATCATCACCATTGAAGCGATGAAAATCCAGCTTCAACCCGTGGTAGTGGCTAAACACTAAGAACCCAGTGTCTACAGAAGACTCAGGCTAGCGGCAGTTGTCCATGGGTGAATGCTAACAATTGAGGCCAAGAAATTTTTGATCTAAATCCTCAAGTTTGGATTTGATGGCGGCAAGTTCTTCTTCCATTTGTTTATTTGCTCTGGCATGAGTAACAACCATAACCAAATTTTTTATTTATTTTTTAATAAGGTAATGGGTAGAAAAGAAAAATGGAAAGGGTTTTAGAAAAGAAGATTTTTTATTAGGGAAAAATTTAGGGGGTAATTGGGGTTTTACGGGGTTTTGGACATTTTTTTAGGGACAAGAAGTAGAAAATGTGAATTTCAGAGGTGGGATGAAGGAATTGGAAAATTTGTTAAAGAGGGACAAGAAAGCAGAATTGGAAAACAAACACCGTGGAAAAATTTGAAGACGATTGGGTGAGAATCAGAGAAGTTATGACAAACTTTAAAAATTGACAAATATGGAATTTTGGCCTTGATGGAGTGAAATTGGGAATAGGGTCCTCAATGAAGGAATATGCAGAATGGTATTACAGGGGTGACAATGAAATTTCAAGGGAAACGGAGCTAAATCAAGGAAGATATGGCTGAAAATAGATTTTTTTTTTCTTTCTGAAGAACTGATCTGTGGTCTGTGGCAGTGCTAGAAGCTGCGTTTTATCAACAGGAAATGGAGTAAATGGTCTATGACAATTCTGAAATTCTGCACGTTATCAACTGTAAATAGAGATGGACCCCAGGTATAATCGGCTTCCTATTGGTTCAAAGGTAGTCACTCGGCCACCAAGGCTATCTCAGGCTTGAGTATTAGGGCAGTACCCCTCACTTCACGATGCAGGTAAAACTACTAACCGCTTGGCCAAAAACGACAGCTCTTTGGTTTTCCTCACGGATGGGAATCTAGTCAATCTGGTAGGGGTCATTACCCTTTTCATTTGGCAGGTCCTCTCAATGGCCAGCTACTTCGGGGTTCCTATGGTACTCCTCACAATGATTTTTAGGGCTATGCCCAAGTACTTCCCATAGTTAAGCAGACAAGGTGTATTCCCTGATCTGAATGAAAAATACTACTGAAAGAATAATAAGTACTGCAATAATCACAGTGCCAAAAAAAATGTGGCAGAAATTCCACCCAATGCTCAAAAACCCATAATTAGAGCTAGGGTTTTGAGATGAAAACTTTTAAAATGAGCATAACCCGATCTAGATTGCTCAGAATCGCTATTATAGAATTTTTCCGAAACTGGAACAACCACTCTGCTTCCACGCATGAAATCGGAATAGAAATCTGGGCACTTGGTCAAAATATTTTCGCTCTGTAATTTCCGTGGCCGTCACCGAAATTCTGAAAAATTGCTGATTTTAAATCTGCAATATCTCCACTTTTAGGACTCCAAATGAAATGATTTGTTTTTTGAAACTGTGTATTTTTGAAAGAGGAATTCAGATATGCAACCTGTTTCTTCTTATATGTGCATAAAGTTTCAAAAGGTGATCTGAAATTCACCGCCCAATTTTGCCCTCTTTTTTTTTTAAAGAAGAAAAAAAAAATTCCCCACTTGTGCCAAGGAAAGTGCTCTGATACCATATGTGGGGAACCTCCTA
This sequence comes from Pseudotsuga menziesii, assembly GCA_001517045.1. Classification (NCBI taxonomy): domain Eukaryota; kingdom Viridiplantae; phylum Streptophyta; class Pinopsida; order Pinales; family Pinaceae; genus Pseudotsuga; species Pseudotsuga menziesii. The sequence continues at coordinate 269,963 of LPNX010129630.1, read as the reverse complement.
CAATAAACAATGAGAATGCAAAAATATTGGAGCACAAAAGATATTTTATTGATCGCGTGCCACTTCGATGGGGCAACCTCCTTTGAGCAAGCTCAATACAAAATAACTCTTCAGTGCTTTCAGTAGCCTCAACACATACTTATATACTAAGTATAATCTAAACAACTATTACTCCACATGAATGTGGGATAATGAAACCTATTAACTGGATGACTTAAAAACTATTACTTACTCCCCATGAATGTGGGATAATACATCATACTAATTGGACGGCTTACAAAGCATATGCGTCTGACAAAATAAACCAATAAAATAAAGAGGGGGGTTGACACGGGTTCTTAACATAGTACTGCTCCAATTCCATTTCGTGAAGCATCACATTCCATAATAAAGGTTTTTGTGAATTTTGGTGTCACCAAAATAGGAGCTTTACACATGGCCTCTTTGAGTTGTTGAAAGGCTTGAGTTGCCTCTAGAGTCCAAGAAAATGCATATTTCTTCAGTAATGATGTTAGAGGAACTGTTATTTTTCCATAGTTCCAAACAAACTTACGGTAGTACCCTGTCAAACCTAAGAATCCTTGAAGATTCTTCAGGGTTTTGGGAATCGGCCAGTCCATTATGGATTTAATTTTTTTTAGGGTCTACCTTGACACCTTCATGAGATACATAATGACCCAGATACTCTACCTCCTTTATCCCAAAGAAACATTTTGAGGTTTTTGCATACAGTTCTTTATCCTTTAGTAGTTGTAGTACCCTGTCAACATGTTTAACATGTTCTTCCCAAGACTTGCTATAGATTAGTATATCATCAAAGAATACCAACACAAATTTTATAAGGAAAGGATTGAAAATATAATTAATCAAACCTTGAAATGTGGAATTTGCATTTGTTAGACCAAATGGCATGACCAAAAATTCATAGTGACCTTCATGAGTTTTGAATTTTGTTTTGGGGATGTCTTCATCCTTCATTCGAATCTTATGATACTCGGAATGAAGATCCAACTTTGTAAAGATAATTGCTCCATGTAATTTATCTAACAATTCATCAATGAAGAGAATGGAAAACTTATCTTTAATGGTGATCTTGGTGAGATCTCTATAATCAGGACACATACGCCATGATCCATCTGGCATGCATACCATTACCACTGGTGTAGAGTAAGAACTTTGGCTAGTCCTAATTATGCCAGCCTCTAACATTTCATCCACCATACACTCGATTTCACTCTTTTGGCTATAAGGATATCGATAAGGTGTGATTTTAGGAGGAACACTTCTTGGAATTAAGTGGATAGCATGATCAAAGTCATAAACAGGTGGAAGACCTTTGGGAATATCTTCAAATAGCTTGTAATGTTTATTAATGACCCTTTGGATATCTGGGGAGATAGTGAATTTTGGGGTTTGAACATCTAATGAGCATAATTGTGCAACTATACCTTGATTTCCCTTTTTTTAGCAACTTTGTCATACCATTAGAGCTTATCACCTTACTTGGTTTTCATGTGATACCATTTAACTCATATTCTTTACCTTCCCATGAAAATTTCAGTACTTTTTTTTAAAATTAAAAGCCACTGTTCCCAATAATTGTAACCATTGGACATCTAAGACAACATCAGCACCACCATTGGGATAGCAATCATTGGATTATTCAATACATATTCCCCCATAGCTAGATTTAAATTATGGTGTTTCCCTGAGCAATTTATATTTCCTTCATCTGCAATCATTGGACTATTCAATACATATTCCCCCATAGCTAGATTTAAATTATGGCATTTCCCTGAGCAATTTATAGTTCCTTCATCTGCAATCATTACTTGAAATTCTGGTGCTAGATAAACAAAGCAATTAGGAACTTTGGCTAATTTACAGTGAATGAAATTATTAGTACTACCAAAATCAATCAACACTGTTAACTTCTTCTTTTTGATGTATCCTTATATCTTGAGAGTTTGAGGAATGCTAATTCCACTCACTGAATGACAAGATATGGTGGGAGTAATTTATTTTGAAGTGGCCTCTACTATTTCTTATTAATTCACCTCATCTTGATATGCTTCCTCTTCTTTTGGTTCTTCCTCTTCACAATCTATGTAGAATAATTTATTCTTGTTGCACTTATGTCCCTTACTATACTTGTTGTCACAATTAAATCATAATGCTTTTTCTCTTCTTTCATCTAGTTGTTGGGGTCTCAACCTTTGTGGTGGTTTAGAAGAAGGAACATTGTTTCCTCTATATGTTTTGAAGAAGGCCTTTCTAGTAGTCATTGCCATATTTTTATTTTCAACCTTCCTTTCCATCATGAAAGCCTTCTCTAGCGATGAAGGTTCAAATAGACACACCTCATGTTGAATGTTATATTTCAAGGTTCCAATAAAGATATCTAAAAAATTATATTCTAAAATATTCCTCACTATGAGACTTAGCTGATGAAATTGCTTGATGTGATCTATAACTGAACCTTTTTGCTTGAGATTTACCAACTGTCTGAAGAAGGTTTTGCTATTTATATCCCCATAATGTGCAATCAATTCTTAGGTGAATATAGACCAAGAGATAATAGAATCCTTTTTACGGTCACAAATCCATTGGTACCATACAAAGTGATCAGGTTCTAAATACAAGGATGAAATCGTTTCCTTTTGCATAGTGGGCACCTGGTGTAGATCAAAGAATTGGTCCATCTAAAAAATCCACGTGATTGGATCCTTGCCATCAAACTTTTGCATGTAAATCTTGGGAATAAAGTAATTTCTTGGACTTGAATTGAACCGATGATGTTGTAGTGAATCATAAAATTTTAAGGACTCCAAAATCCTAATCTCCAATTGTTTTTCAATTTTCTCCAGATGTGACTGGACTAAGTCATCTTGTTCCTCCTTATTCTCTTCTTGAGTAGATAATTGAGGAATAAAGTTATGTTTGATATCTTTGATAAACTCCTGCAAGTATTGAAGATATTATTTACTAGCCATACCTTTGAGATATTCTTTACTAGACATCCCTTTGAGATCCTCTTTAGTAGCCATCTTCTTTTCCAATTTAGGAAAGTCCTCAATTTTCACATTTATTTTAATCATTTATTCCAACTTGGACACTATAAAATAAATGTCTTCCATCTCCTTATATGTCGGGGATGAATCCTCTAGGGGTTTGAGTGGAGTGTGATTCTTTCCACTTCCTTTTGGTGGAATTTTTAACAATATCACACTCTAGGGTTTACCACAAATATATCCTTCTACTAAAACATATTCAAATGCAAAGCGTACCTTTTCAATCCGTGATTGGGAGACTGTTTTAGGGACGACTTGTAACTAAGGTAAAATTTAAATTGGAACTCCTATGAGTCTAAAACTTTGTCTTGTAGTACCTTGATATTTCCTCTTTCCAATTCCGTAATTATGACCTAATTTCGATAAGCCAACAAAAATTTATTGCAAATATACCAAAGCTTCTTATTTTTGTCCTATCCAGAATATCGAAATTCTACTATATGCCACGTGTCCACTATTTTCTTTCTGTATCTGAAACTACTACCATAGATACCCGGGTTCTTCTTCTTTCATATGAAACTGGTCTCACTAAATTTGTATCTCACATTCCTCAGATATGATGTTTTCCCCAAGAACACCTGTTTTAGACTAGATGTAGGACTAGTCAAAATCCCTATATTCCTCTGCAATTATCTCCAAAACTATAATGGATCAGGATCTAAATATTTTACTAGATATAATTCGGCCTATTTTGGAAGTTTGTTTTTAACCTCGATCTTTGATTCCATGTATAAAATATTTTGTAGCGAAACATCCAAGATGACTCGTTTTGCAAAAGCCAATCCTGAGGAAAGAGATCTGATACTGAATGTTATGACACCAAGTCCCAGATATAGCATAAAAAGAGCAGAAATAGAAAATAAGAGAGTAATCCACACCTAAAAGATGAATAATAGAGATAAATATCAATCCTCTTCGAGGGAGGAACCTCCTTACACAATGTATTGAGTACACAAGATAAGATAAGATGATATGATACTAAAATGAGAATATATCCTTCCTATATATAGGAGATAAAGGTGTACAATAACAGATAATAAACACACTAATAGACCCAAGCCTACATAAATAATATGTAATGCACCACAATATAGGGGGTCATGTGCCACACTATATGGTGTAATGTGTCATAATTAAGGGCTTAACAATGTTACTGATTAAGATGACAGAAAACCTGATGTTTCATGACAAGTCGAAACATGTTGAAGTTAGATACCATGACATCTAGGATATGGTGCAGAAGGGACCTGTAAAGCTCAAGTATGTTCATATAGAGGAACACATGGCATATGTGTTTAATAAGCATTTGTCTCATGTAAATTTTGAATACTAAGATTAGAGGAAATTTGGGGTCTAAAATGGGCCTTAAAAGAAAACGTGCCAACAATAAATTCTTGTGAGTTGGAATTCAAGAACCAATAGAATTACAATAAAATGATTCAACCATAATGGTTGAATTGACATATTTGTCATAAAAAAAACTACTTTGTTTGTTGGTATTTTCGACATATCTCCCTGTGTTTTTACTCAAATTTTGATAGGGAGAGCTCGTTGGATGAGGAATATGATTCCACATCCAACGAGTACCCACACTGCATACTTTTGATGGACCCCGCTACCCCAAAAACAAGAAATACCTGAAAAATGTGATGATGATGTCATCATCACATTTTTTCAAGTATTTCTTGTTTTTGGGGTAGCGGGGTCCATCAAAAGTATGCAGTGTGGGTACTCGTTGGATGCAGAATCAAATTCTGCATCCAATGAGATCTCCTGATCTATATTTGAGTAAAAAAATAGGGATATATGTTGAAAATGCGAACACAAAAAGTAGTTTTTTTCTTTGTACCTCCAAAATTATTAAACATTATTTTATTATTTTAACTATTATTTTATTATTTTCCTTAGGGGGGCCATTTTAGACCTCAAAATTCCTCTTATGTTCAAGACAATCTTCGTGTAGTCTAAAAGGACCTCCCTTAAAAGAGGGAGTGAAGAAGATAGTAGAAGGATGCAGTGGTGGTAGCTCAACATAGAGTAGGGTAAGTCTAGATAGGATTGTTGGCTCGAAAGGGTTAGTAAGTCAGACGAGTCCTATTTATCCTAGGGAAATTAGTATGTTTGGATAGGCCTATTTAGCCCAATATGGTTAGTAATCCAGAACAAGGCTTGTTGGTCCCCGGGAAGATCCATTTGTCCGACTAGGCTTGTTGACTCAAAAGGGTTAGTAAATTAGAAAAAATTACTTGATGGATATACCATAGAAATCACCAATATACTACTCTAATATGGTTAGAGGGAAAAATGCAGTTTCAGTGATCCTATACTGATGTGGTAAGTTCAGTATTTTCATACTAATGTTGTTGAGATGTTGATGAGATAGTTTCAGTATTCTTATACTAATGTTGCAGGTTCAGTATTTTCATATTGATGTTGTTGAGATAGTTTCAGTATTTTGATACCAATGTATCAGGTTCAGTATCTTCATATTGTTAGATTTTAAACATTAAGCTAGCATTTAATTAGGATCTTTAATTGAGAGAACAACAAGCACAACAATAAAACACAAGAGACAATGAACATAGTGTTTTTCCTCGGGGAAACCATAAATTGAGAAAACCCCACAACTTCCTCAAAGATAGAATCAGCACCAAAGTGAAACCCAAAAATAGTAAGACGATCTCCCGACAGCAGTAATCTCTTTCTTCCTTGCCTCAGTGTCTTTCTCTTCCTCAGCTATGCGCTACAACTGAGTGTGAGTGAGTGTGTGATAAATAGAGAGGCTAGCTCTCTATTTATACTAATTCCCGAATTGACTAAACCCGATTAGGGCCGACTTCACTAGGTGAGTCTAATAACCCTAGTGCCTTGGAATTGCGGGGACTTTAACCCTTAAACAATAGGAGATTTAACCACCTTGACTTGACATGACTTGTTTACATTATAGAAACTTCCCGATAGGAACATTGGGGCATGACGTGACTCAAGTACATTACAAATACATCATGGAATAAACATCAAGTTACAATATATAAGAAATACAAGTGAATACATTCCAAAGTTACAATTACATCAACACTCCTTCTTAACTAGGAAGGTATTCTCTCGACACAATTTATCAGCACAAGTCTTCTTCTCTGTATCATCTGGATCATCATCGAGTCTTTGTCATATTCACCTTCAAGTCATCTCTATCTTCAAGTCACCTTCATATTCAAGTCATCTTCAGCTGGATCTAGATCATCACTTGATCTAGATCATCATCACTGGATCTGGATCATCCCTCGATCTGGATCATCTCTGGAGCATCATCTCTGGATCAGGATCATCCCTCCATCTGGATCATCTCTACTGGATCATCAACAGTGAATCTTCACGGGTGCTAGCTCATGATTCTTCTCGTCATAGGAAGTTCTATAGAGCCAGCCCTTTTTCATGCTAGTTGTAGGCCTACCCTCCATGTAGGTCTTGTCCAGCACTTAAATCTGACCCTAAGTCAGAATGGCCCACCTAGCACTTACATCTGATCATGTAGGAACCAATCCTATAATCATATCAGAAAGGCAATGCCTAGCACTCACATCTAACCATGTGGGAACACCTCCCACAACCCTGTCAAAAAGGCCTAGCACTCACATCTATCAACCAATGTCAAAAAGGCTCAACACTTACACTTGGCCATGCGAGGAACCAATCCTCCATGCCAAAAGGCTCTACACTTGCATCTGACAACCAATGTCAGAAAGGCTCAGCACTTATATTCGACCATGCAAGGAACCAATCCTTCATGCAAAAATGGCTCTGCACTTACATCTGACAACCAATGTCAAAAGGGCATGCACTCACATCTGATATTGTAGGAACCAATCCTACAATAATATCAAAATGGCCCCCAGTCCCATACTAAGCTACCTGGTAACTGACTAGGTGCCTCCATTCCCAGAATGGCATTCATCGCTTACTTTTGATCATGTAGGAACCAATCCTACAGTCACATTAGAATGGCTCAGCACTCATATCTAATATGGAAGGAACCAATCCTCTCACCATGATATAATGGCTCAGCCCTTACATCTTACCATGGAAGGAACCAATCCTCTCACCATGTCAGAATGGATTTGGGTCTCATCATTTCCCCTTAGAGGAAACCTTGATCTGGAGAACACCAAGCTTCTCCCTGAAGTATTTGAACTTCACCCTAGCTAATGGCTTCGTCAACACATCAGCTATCTGTTCCTCCATCGCAACATACTGGAGCTTCACTGATCCCCTCTATGCCATATCCCTGATATGGTGATACTTGATCTCAATATGCTTCAACTTGTCATGGAACACTGGATTCTATGACAACTTCACACAACTCTGGTTGTCACACTGTATACAAGTAGCATCCATCCGGAGATCAAATAAATCAGACAGTAACTTCCACAACCATACTACCTCACAACTACCTGAACAAGCTACAACATACTCTGCTTCAGCTGTACTCAGTGCCACACAGCATTTCTTCCTGCTAAACCAAGAGATCACACCTCATCCCATACTAAATCAACAACCTAAATTGCTCTTCCTATCGATGGCACTACCTACCCAATCTAAATCAACATAACCCTCCAGGTTAATCTTTTGGTTCACCTTATACTTGAGCCCATAATCAATTGTACCCCTCAGGTACCTCAGAATATGCTTTGTAGCAATCAAGTGAACATGTCTCGAATCTGTCAAGAACTGGCTCAAAGTGTTCACAGCAAAGCAAATTCCTGGTCTCGTGTTCGTCAAATACATCAAGGACCCAATCATCTGACGATACATCATAGCATCAACCATCTTTGATGAAGCATCACTCAATAGATTCAGTTTTGATGCCATAGGTGTGGTTATGGCCTTGCAGTCCATCATCCCAAACCTCTTCAGGATCTCTACTGCATACTTCCCTTGTCTAAGGGAGATTCCATCTGCATTTTGCCACACCTCCACACCTAGAAAATAATGCATCATACCCAAGTCCTTCATTTTGAACTCGGCAACAAGATTTCTCTTCGTATCAGCAATCAACCCATCCATACCTATTACGAATAGATCATCTACATATAGTAGTAGCATCACTAGGTTGCCATATTCAACCTTGTAGTAAAGGTTGGAATCTGCTTTACTCTTGGTAAAGCCCAAACTGGATAGAAAGCTTCCAATTCTATCGTACCATGTCCTGGGTGCCTGTTTCAAATCGTACAGGGATTTTTTCAATCTGCACACATGAGACTCCCTATCATGTGTCTCAAAACCAAGTGGTTGTTCTACATACACTTCCTCTTCCACTATGCCATTCAAGAAAGCAGTCTTGACATCCATTTGGTGTATCTACCATTTCATCACTATAGCCAGAGAAAGTACTGATCTGATGGAAGTGTATCTGGCTACAGGTACAAAGGCTTCTTCATATTTTATTCCTTCTTTCTATGAGAAACCACGAACCATGAATCTTGCCTTATATTTATTTATGCTACCATCTGCATCATGCTTGATCTTGTAGATCCATTTGGAAGTTACAACCAACTTCCCTTCTAGTCTTGGGACAACATCCCAAACATCATTCTTCATGATCGATTGATACTCTTTGATCATGGCATCCTTCCATTCTTTTCGTTCTGACTCTTCTTCATAATTGGAAGGTTCTTCATTGATAAAGTCACATAGTAAAGCTACATATCCGAAGCAAGATCTGGTTCTCTTTCTTTCTCTGTGATTCTCTTCTGGAACACCATATCTTTCCGCACCTTGGATAATTTCTCATACCCCAGCAGGTTTCCTCTTGTGAGGATTCTTCTCTTGAGGTGGATCTACAGGTCTTTGTGCTTCTTCAAATTCTCAATCTTCTTCTTGATTTTCTTCATTCATGGTTGTATCATGAATTTTGGGTGCTTCTGCTTCGTCAAGATCTTCAGCAGATCTCTTTCTGGATTTTTTGTAAGCTGTGTCTTCATAAAATGTTACATCCCTGTTGATGTCGATCTTCTTGAATCCTGGGAAGTATATTCTGTAAGCCTTCAAGATTTTAGAGTATCCCATGAATATACCCTTCTTTCCTGAAGGATCTAGTTTTGTTCTCTTCTCTTTTGGAATGTGTATGTACACTGGACAGTCGAATATTCTGAGATGGTTGACTTTTGATTTCTTGCTGGAGAATACTTCTTCAGGAGTCTTGTTTTTTAGTACTCGGTGTGGAGTAAGGTTCTATATATACACTGTTTTTCTGGTTGCTTCTTCCCATAGATGCATAGGAAGATATTGATCATGAAGCATTGCTCTTACAGCTTCCATGATAGTTCTATTCTTCCTTTCTGCAACCCCATTCTATTGTGGATTATAAGGAGTGGACAACTCCCTCTTAATCCCTGATTCTTTGCATAAGTCTTTGAATTCATTTCATGTGAATTCTCCACCATTATCTAATCTAAAGGTATTGATATTATTTTCTGTGTGGTTCTTAATTAAGGCTTTGAATTCCTTGAACTTGCTGAAAACTTCATATTTGTTCTTCATTAAGTAAATCCATGTCTTCCTAGAAAATTCATCAATGAAAGAAACATAGTATACATACCCGTTTAGTGAACTTGATGACATTGGTCCACATACATCGGAGTGGATGATTTCCAAGATTCCTTTTTCCTTTCTCTCACTACTTGGAAATATCTTCTTTGTATTCTTTCCTTTCACAGATCCTTTGTAGACCCCTTCATGTTTTGCTTGAATTTCTGGAAGACCTTCAATAGATTTGCTTGCAAGTGGTAGTGCTCTGTAACACACATGTGCAAGCCTTCTGTGCCAAAGTTCATTTGGCTCTACTATGTCATGGACCATAGCTTGTTTTCCCTTCAGTTTGTATAAACCTCCTTCTTGTTCTCTAATCACTATTGCATCATCAATAGTATTTCCTCTTAATCACATGAGGACTTGGCCATCTACAAATGCAACCCTCATGCCTTTTTCATCCAGTGCTGATATGGATATAATATTCTTCTTTAGTCTTGGTACAAACAAGAAATCCTTCATCTTCATAGACTTTCCGGAGTCTAGCTTGTAGGAGGATTCACCACTACATTTTATGGGATATTGGTAGTCATCCCTAAGTTTCACCTTATGGGGTGAATTATGTTAGAATAGTTTCTCAAAGGATTCCTTGAAACCTGTCATGTGTTTGGAATCCCCACTATCAATAAGCTAATCTTTGCTTCCATGAATGACAGTTCCCGTGAGAGCGGAGATCAAAACATATTCATCTTCACTTGAAGAGTCTTCACTTTCTTGTTTTACTCTCTTCCTAGGAGGATCATCATCCTCAGCAATGTGAGCATGAAGTCTTCTTTTGGAGTTATTATTCTTCTTGGATCCATTCTTATTCATGGGACAATTTCTAGCAAAGTGTCCTATTTCATCGCATGTATAACATCTGAGTTTGGATGGATCCCTTCTTACAGGATTGTTTTTTTGATGAGAATGCTTACCTTGGTGGTGATGATTTTCCCTTCTTCCTTTCTTGGAGTGTACTATGAGAGCTTGATATTCACTTCCCATATTTTCTTCTCAAGTTGCTATCCAAGCTTCTTCTTGTGAGAATTCTTCCCACGGTCTACTAAACTAGACCAACTTCTTTCTAGCACAGATTCCTTGGATGAAAGAATCCCATGACCTAGGAAGGCCATTCAATGTTGTCATCATAATTTCTGCATTCTCCACCTCTTCATATACTACTTCCAGTTGTTCTTTGACGTGGGAGACCCTTGTGAAGTATGATTGGATGGTCTCCTCATTCTGGATCTTTACATTCTTCAACTGGTTCCTTAGAGTTATCTTCCAATTGATGTTCTTCCCTTCAAACAATTTGATTAGGGCATCAAACATGGCTTTAGGTGTCTTGAGGGAGGACACCTATGGAATGAGGTGATCCTTGATTGAATCAGCAATGATCCTCTTTGCCATAACCAACTTCTTCTTATGTAAGGCCTTGGACTCATCTCCCTCTAGAACCGGAACCTCCTCATGGATGTAGGAGTCCAACTCATTTTCTTCCAGGACCAGGGAGATCCTATACTTCCAGGCTCGGAAGTTATCAGCTCGCTCAAGCTTTTCATCAAGCTTGGTATGATGAGACATCTTAACTGAGAATCTGAAATGGAAATACAAAAGATTTAGATCTTACCAGGTCAATATGTCGGATTCGGATTTGGATTTGAAATCCTCCAGTGCTAGTTCAGGAGCAGATTAGGGTTTTGCTTTTCTGTAGTTCTATTGAACCAATTACTTTGAATTTGATCCCTAACTTTGATTTTGGGGAGGAGATCAATCCAAGCCTGGGCTCAAATGATGATATAGAATTTATTGATGTTTTTGTTTTAGCACTAACATGATAATGATGTTGTTGTTTCAGTATTTACATATTGATGTTGCAGATGATGTCTTAGTATTTATATACTGATGTTGTAGATGATGTTTCAATATTTATATATTGATGTTGCAGATGATGTTCCAGTATTCACATACTGATGTGGCAGAAGAAGATTCAGTATTCACATATTGATACAACAGAAGATGATTCAGTAACCACATACTGATATTGCAGAAGATGATCCAGTACACACAGAAGATGATTCAGTATCCACATATAGATGTTGCAGAAGATGATCCAGAAGATGATTCAATATTTACATACTAGGTTGCGGAAGGTGATACAATATTCTCATGCTGGGATCAATGATGAATATGTATGACATATAGAGACTCACTAGTTAGATTTACAGTTGTGGTATTAGTTTCTACCTTGGTTGAATACCTTCCTAGTTAAGAGGGAGTGTTAACGTATTATAACTTTGAAAGATATTCCAGATGTATTGATTGTATTCCTCCTTCAGGAGATGAGTTTGGTCTTGTAAGAGTCATGGAAAGAATCAATGTAAAAATTATGATGTAATTCAGGTGTAGTGTCACCGACCCTCCAACCGACGAAGAGGATGCCACCATGGCATTAACCATCCAGGAAACCGCCCCATGAACATGTATGTACATAAAATGCTGAAACAAAATGCTTTGAACTAGAACATGCATACATGATTATTTATCATACAACGGAAGCAAACATACCTTCATACAACCATTCAACATGTTCACCATATTCATTAACAGTAAATATGATTGCAGAAGTAAAATAGACAAGATTACTTATCTCATAAAGAACTCATCCCACAACCAGCTACGTCGCTGCAACGTTCCACCCAACCATAGGCTAGCATTGCAGAATTGCTGCCACCCCTAAGATGGGCATGACTCCCCAAGGAACAAGGAATAAGCAGGCTTACACATAGCCAAGGATACACAAAACATAGCCAAGCCAACACAGTTCGGTTTATCAGGCCATCAACAAGATAGCCAAGCCAACATGGTTAGATTTATCAGGTGATCAAGGAGCTGGAAAAGGATAAATGCTAAGCTGGTGAGCCCATTACAGAGCTAGGAACACCTACACCAAAACTAGCCTAACTTCTAAGACACCCACACACACCCAACACAAGGAATCAGTTCCTTCTCTGCTACATAGTCCCTGAGGCCTTGACTTCTCTTCCAGTACTATTTAGGGGTTGTGGAGAATAAATCCATCTCTCTTGCTTTGTCTGTGTGGTTTCCAAACACACCAGTTTTATCAAGAAAACCAAGCCCCCATCCCTACTCCCAACATAGTCCAAAGACCAACCACTTCATACACGCAGTCACACAAGCGATTCACGGCTTGGGAAAGGAAACAAATCCTAAGTCATTCTTGGCCCTATCATGGCCAAAATGACTCCAAAACAACCTACAGTAGTCCCAAAATGTAAAACAAACACAACCAGCAACATGGGGGAAGAAACAGTCCATTCTCAACAATGAAGCCACTGGGAAGACTCACACAGTCCAAAAATGGAAGAGAAAAGATAGGTTCTCAGATGAGCAGGGGAGAAACATATACACAAGCCACAAATTGGCAACGAAAACTTACACATAGTCCCTGAGCATAAAAATGGCTCTCCACAGGAAAAAAAATCATGGGTGATAGTGACTGAATGGCCCTCAGCTTGCTGTGTGAGTAACAACAACGCAGAACCCAGTGTGTGAGAGAATATTTACACTAGACCCCAAATACGGATGGGAACACACCAGATTCCTCTCTGTGGAAAATGTGAATGACAGTGGAAAACAGCTCCCTCTCCTGTCTATGTGAGACCAAATAGGAAAAACTCCTTTGCGTGAGACACAGGACATTTTTCCCTAAATGAGAATGAGTGGAAATGGAGAATGGCGAGTGGGAAGTGTGAGAGTGTTCACAACACTGTCGTGGAGAGAGTGGAATGATAGGCGTAGTCGTTCTTCTTCCCAACGTGAGGTTCGATTTGCTGGTGGAGTGTGCATGTGGGAAAGGACTGACAATCCTGCCACACTCCACTCCCCAGCAATAACTGCCTCAACTACTCAGTAGAACATTAAGATGGTAGTTGGATAAGACAAGGAAAGATGGGAAAATCAAACAGGGTGATGACACATGGATTTTTCCCCATTGGTTCAAGGTTTAACAATCCCCCCCCCTTATCCTTGGGATAATCATGCCCTTTTCAATATGGTTGCATTGACATAGTTGGATGGGTTCATTTAATTAAAGATGCATGTTTACATGATGCCAAAGCTTAATATATGATGTGTACCATGATAGGCCATTGGCAACAATTCCAATCGCCAAAACATAACACAGACAAATCGATGGTGGGGATTTTTCCTTTAGCTCCACACCATGATTAATTACAATATATACATCATGTACATTTAATGCAATGGGGTCAAAACTGGGGTGTTACATTCCCCTCCCCCTTCAATAGCACTGTCCTCAGTGCTTTACAAAATTTGAACAAAATGTTACACTGGTATCGCCTCAGTGTTCTGTAGAATTGAACAAAAATGGATGTGCCAATCACATGGCATCCTCTAGCTCCCACATAGCCTCTTTAGGTCTGTAGTGCTCCCATTGCACCTTTACCTGACCTATGGCCCAGTTTCAGAGCATTCTGACCTTCTTGTCGAGGATGCGCATTGGCTTGGTTCAGAACTCTCCCTTGGGTTCCACCTAAATCACATCCCAATTTATCACATGGTTAGGGTCATGTACATATCTCTTAAGAAAAGAAACATGAAAAACATTATGAGCTCTAGTGCTAGCAGGCAATGCAAGTCTATATGCAACTGGTCCTATCCTTTCAAGCACTTCAAATGACCCACAATATCTTGGTGACAGCTTGGCACAACTTCCAAGCTTCAAGGAACTCTTCTTTGCCCTCACTCTGAGGTAAACATGATCCCCAACACTGAACTCCCTGTTCACCCTATGCTTATCTGCATAGATTTTCTATCTGTCCTATGCTACTTTTAGATTCTGCCTTATCTTTACAACCTCTTGCTCCATTTCCTTGAGCAATTATGGCCCAAGCACAACCCTGTTCACTGGGTTATCCCAAGTCACTGGTGTCTTACACCTTCTTCCATACAAAGTTTCATACGAACTCATCCCTAAGGATGTCCGCTGTTCATTGTTGTAAGCAAACTCTACCAAGTGTAAGTAATCTTCCCACTTGGTTGGTTTGTCCATCACGTACATGTGAAGCATATCTTCAAGAACCTGATTAACTCTCTCTGTCTTCCCATCTGTCTGAGGATGGTATGCAGTGTTGAAGTTTAGCTTTGTACCTAAATCTACAAACAACCCCTTCCAAAAGTTGGAAGTGAACTTGACATCTCTATAAGAGCCTATTGCCTTAGGCAATCCATGCAATTTGAAAATATCCTTCATGAAGATATTTGCAATGTCATTAGTCTTATGTGTAGACTTCACCGGTATAAAATGTGCTGCCTTTGCCAACTTGTCTACCAAAACCATGATGGAATCATGTTTTCTCCAAGTCATCAGCAATCCTGTAATAAAATCCATGGAAATAACTTCCCATTTCCATTCTAGAACTGGCAAAGGCTGCAACAAGCCTGTTGGATGTTGATTCTTAACTTTTACCTATTGACATTTCATGCACCTAGAAATGTATTCAGCCATGTCCTTTTTCATTCCTGGCCAAAAGCACTGCCTTCTTGCTGTAGCAATTGTCTTCTGATATCCTGGGTGACCAAAATACGAAGCTGGATGGATTTCATTCATAACAGCTCTCCTCAAATCTGCTACATTTGGAATATAAATTCTGCCTCTATAAGTAAGAAGCCCATTTTCTTCAAATTTATATCCCTCATACCTCTTATCAATACTAAGTTGCTGCAATTTGTCTTTTACCTACTCATACAATTCATATCTAGCAGCATGACTAAAAATCTGCTGCCTCAAATCTGATTGGAAAATACTAAGGGATGCCACATGCATTTCTTGCACCTTCTTGCTGGGTGCATCAACTACCTTATTCTCTTTCCCTTTTATTTGCTTGATTTCAAAATCAAATTCACATAAAAATTCCAGCCATCTTGCTTGCCTAGCATTCAGAGTAGGCTGATCAAATAGATACTTCAGACCACAATGGTCTGTTCTAAGCTCAAATCTTCTACCCATCAAGTAATGCCTCCACATCTTGAGAGCATGTACTATGGCTGCAAGCTCTAGATCATGAGTGGCATAGTTCTTCTCATGCTCCTTCGGCTTTCTTGACTCATAACATATCACGTGGTTGTCTTGCATAAGGACTCCTCTAATCCCTTGTCCGCATGCATCGGTACACACCACAAAATCCTTCACTGGATCTACAACTTTCAATATTGGTGCATTGGTGAGAAGATTCTTCAATTGCTAGAAGCTTTCTTCACACCTCAATGTCCATTCAAACTTTATCCCCTTCTTTTGCAAATAAGTGATGGCATGTGCAACTCTAGAGAATCCTTCAATGAATCTCCTGTAGTATCCTACAAGTCCCATAAAAGATCTTACATCTATAACATTGCTTGGAGATGGCCAATTCATAATGCTATCAATATTTTCAAGGTCCATAGATATACCCTCTTTTGAGATAATGTGACCCAAATACTGAATTCTATCTCTATAGAAGTCACACTTGCTCAGTTTTGCATACAGATGATGCTCCCTGAGCAATTGCACTGTCAATATCAAATGCTCTTCATGCTCTTTCTCATTCGTAGAATAAACAAGAATGTCATCAAGGAAAACAAGAACAAATTTGTCCAAATACCTGCTGAAGACACTATTCATAAGGCACATAAATGTAGTTGGTGCATTTGTGAGACCAAATGGTACCACTACAAACTCATAATATCCATGTCACGTCCCCATGCCTCCGACCGGCAAGGAGGACACGACTGCGAGCTTCAAACACACGGGTTAAGTGCCCTATGAACATATGTATGCACTAATTTACGGAAAATAGAATGCTGAGAGGAAATGCATTGAAGTAAAATATGCAATTAATCATCATACACAGTGGAAACCAACAACATTCATACATGCATGCATTCATTTAACATGTTCATCATTTTTATTAACAGAAAATAAGGTTGTAGAATTAAAATGAAAAAGATCACTTATCTTATCAAGAACTCAATCCGCAACCAGCTACGTCGCTGCAACGTTCCACCCAACCATAGGCCAACGTGCTCCTTAATCTCTCAACAACGCTGCCACCCCCGAGCTGGGCATGATTCTCCAAGGAATAATGGAACTAGCAGGCTTACACATAGCCAAGGATATACAAACACAGCCAAGCCAACACAGTTGGGTTTATCAATCCATTGAGGAGTTGGGGAAAGGCTAAATGCTAAGCTGGTGAGCCCATTACAGAGCCAAGAACACCTACACCAGAACCAGCCTGACCTCTAAGACATCCATCCACACCCAACACAAGGAATCAGTCCCTTCTCTGCTACACAATCCCTCAGGCCCTGCATTCCCTTCCAGTGCTATTCAGGGGTGATGGAGAAGAAGGTCAACCCCCTAGTTCTGTTTGTGTGGTTTCCAGCACCAGGTTTATCAAGCAAACCAAGCCAACATCCCTGCTCCTTACATAGTCCAAAGACCAACCATTGCACTATGCAATCAATTAGCTATCATAGCTTAAACAGGGAAAAGACTCCCTAGCGAATTACACAGTCCCAAACACAACAACAAACACAATTCCAAAAGGGGGAAAACACCACAGCTCCAAAACACATCAACAACGACCCATTTTGCACAACCAATGCTGCTAGGAAAAATGTACGCAGACCACAATGGGGACGAATTTACAGTCTCATGACTGGTGCGTGAACAACCACAATGCAAAACCCACGAATCAGCCCGTGAGTAAAGGATACGGGCTCACTATTCACAAATCCCCAGAAGAAAACTACTGCGTGGGTAAAATCCAGCAAAATCCTGTGCGTGAAGATGGAAAACGGGAAAGAATCCCTCTGCGTGAGAATGCACAGCCATGGAGGGGACACGAATTGCAAGTGCGTGAGCATTTTTTCCCAGTCGCGAGGAGAGTGAAAGAATGTCTGTGTGAGTGATGAACAACAAAATGGTGAGAACCCCCAAAATTGGAAGTGCATGAAGGTTTTTCCTGCCATAGTGAAGTCAACAGTGGGTGGAGTGTGCATGTGGGTGAGGACTGACAGTCCTGCCACCCCACCCCCAGAGATCATAACTACCTCAACCACTAGCAGCCTTTCTTAATTAAAGTGGTTGGGATAAAACAAGGTAAGAAGACACATGTATTTTCACCCTATTGGCCAAGTTTTGACAAATTCCCCCACATCCTTATCCTTGGGAAAATTCATGCCCCTTTCAATTTAGTTGTTGCGATCATAGCTGGTCGGGTTCATTTAATTAATTATAGATGCATATTTACATGATGACCAACATAATATATGCCGCATGCCCCGATATACCATTGGTGACAAATTTAAATCCAAAACATAACATGACCGATCAATGGTGGGGCCTCGGCCTTTAGCTCCACACCATGATCATTTACAATCTATACATCATATACATCTAATGCAACGGGGTCAAAACCGGGGCATTACAGTCCATACCTTGTTCTGAAGGTTGTCTTATAAATGTCTTCATCCTTGATTCTCAGCTGATGGTAACCAGACCTCAAGTCAATCTTGGAAAATACCCTTGCTCCCCTCATTTGATCAAAGGGGTCATCAATCCTAGGCAAAGGATATTTATTCTTCACAGTAACCTTGTTCAACTATCTGTAATTAATACACAACCTGAGTGTATCGTCCTTCTTCTTTACAAATAGAACAGGTGCTCCCCAAGGAGACACACTCGGCTGGATATACTTCTTTTCCAACAACTCTTGTAGTTGCATCTTCAATTCTAGAATCTCTAGTGTACCCATCCTGTAGGGTGTCTTGGACACTGGTGCTACTCCTGGCACAAGTTCAATTGTGAAATCAATGTCTTTCTTTAGAGGAAGTCCTAGAATCTCATCAGGAAACACATCCTTGAATTCCTGTAACACCTGATAGTCTTCCAACCTATGAGTTTCATCTCCTAATGTCTTCGAAATATGAGTTGCATACAATTGGAAACCTTTCCTATAGAACTTCTTTAACTGCATTGCTGAAACCTGTTGTACTGAAATCACCTTTGGAATACCTTTCACAACTACTAGGTTCCCTTCTTCATTCATGCATTCGAAAGTCTTATTGGAACAACCAAGCTTTACCCTGTGAGCTTCTAACCAATCCATTCCAATGAGAACATCATAGAAACCAAGTGGTAGAACATTCAGATCTACACAAGTGACCAATCCATTCATGACCAATGGACATTTCTGTACCACTTCACTAACCTTTCTCTTAGACCCAGTGGCTAGCTGAACTAACCAAGACTTCCTATGCTTTACTTTCTTAAAAGTGAAAATCTCCACTACTCTAGGAGCAATGTAACTGTGATTAGAACCATGGTTAATCAAAATAGAAACAAATTGCTCAACAATATTACCTGCGACTTCAACCACAGTTGATTGGTGATCTGTCTGGCGGTCCTCCAGTGCTGCATAAATCCTAGGGACTGCCCTTGCTACTTGACCCACTGTTTATGCTTCTTGAATGTTGTAAGATGGCCTTTCACTCTCATTCTTGAGTGGACAAGTTCTGCGCATGTGGGGTCCTCCACATCTCCAACATTGAAGTGGTCCTCTATTTTGTTGTGGATCCTTAGGCTTTTCTCCTATCACTCCAACTAGCTTACCCGCAGCTTGGGATGGCTGCTTCTGCTAACTCCTGAAGTTAGAAGGTTTGAAACCTTTCTTTCTTTGGTCAAACTTCTCATTCTTCTTGTCCTTCCATGCCTTATGGTAATCTAGCTTACCTTTGCTTTGCTCATAGCAATACTTAGCCTTCCTTATTGCTTCTTCAATAGTTATAGGTTCATAAAACTCAATTATATCTTTGTAAGATTGAGGTAATCCACTCAGAAAATGCTGAACCTTCACTTTTTCATCTCTAATGTACTAGACATACCTCAATAGCTCCAAAAAATTATTTGCATATTCTTCCATGGTCTGCTGTCCCAATCTCAACTCATGGAACTCCTTAATCTTGTCATGATAATACCTGTCAGAGAGATATTTATGCTTGAAATACTTCTTGAATTGTTTCCACTTAAGTCTCCTTTCACTAATCCTCTTTACTTGCTTGAAGTGTTCCCACCAAATGGATGCCCTCCCATTCAGATTGAATATGGAAACCCTTGCCTTCATGTTTCCTGAATAATCATGCACTTGAAAGTACTTCTTTATCCCAAGAAGCCAAGCTTCAGCCTCTTGTCCAGTCTTTACCTCACCATCAAATGTAGGAGGTTTAGCTTTCTTAAATTCATCCTGAGAGGGATCCCTATGGTGTCTCTTTCTTTTTATTTTGTGAGAAGAAGAACTTGAATCCCCGCTGGATTCTTCGGAGTCAAATGATCCACTAGAAGTCCTTCTCCTTCTCCTAGTACTGCTCTTACCGCCTTCTGGTCTTGTTGTACCTTGTCCAGATTCTATCTTTCTCTGCAGGTCTATTAAACTCTACAACATTGCAGCATTCAGTTGATGTTGCTCTTCCTGGGCTTTAATCAAGCTTCTCATGGTGGCTGCAACATCTAACGGTGTCTCTTGGAATCTCCTTCCATTAGACTCTATGTCATCATTTCCATTACGGACATTTTCTCCCATGGCATCTTGCACACGCTCGTAAGAATCCCGATCATCATATCCATCATGGGTTCTCATAACTGAACCACCACTTACTTACCAAACTGCACTACTTGGAATACTGCCCTCAAAGGTGACTATGATTCTACAAACGTGTTAGTAACACAACTGTTAGATGCATAACATTGATTTAAATCAGAATTACTTACCTTCTCTTGGAAAAATAAAATTTTTTCCCAAACACAATATTTTCTTCATCAAAGAACATCTGTCTGAGGGGGATGACGGGGGTCAAGGGGGATTTCCCCCTTGTGGCTTCCACTCCAAGGCAGGTCGAGGGCAGCGTCCTCATTTTTTTTTTGGGTAAAACTTTGATTTTCACGTAATCTAGCGCATAAGATCACTGACACTTTCTCCTTTTCAGCCCTAAAAATCCATTGAAAAACCGCTGAAAATACCACTGAAAAATAGTCGAAATTTGCTAAGAAATCCCACTAAAAAACTCAAAATTTCGTTGTACAGAATCGGGTCTCATCCCAACTAACATTCCGATGTTTCACTGGTCAGCACAACTAACTTCCATCGCTGTTCATCGGCGATCTATTTTCCTACATTTCTCTAGTGTGTCAGATCCGTAGTCATCTAGGATTCCTATCTTTATCGGCGATGCTAGGATATCGAGGATCGGATCCACTGAGCACTACCACGTCGGCGGTCCAAACCACTATCTTTCACCAATCGCCGATGGTCTTCAACACTTAGACAAATTTTTCCAAAAAAATCTCCCCTCTTCTTTCCACAGAACATAACATCTGTCGGTGGTCGGAACCACTAAGTGCTATGTGTCGACGAACACAACAAGTAAGGTTTTTTTATGGTGGCATATTGGAAATTGGAAGCATTGATCATTACGGCATCGGCGGTCGGATGTGTTTTCCATTAGATGGATAGTCTCTTAGGTGGCCACAATGGTAGGTGCACGAACAACTAACTTCCATTGATCCAAATAGCTAACCGTCGCCGATCCAAATAGCTAACCATCGTCAATTTTCGATGCCCTTTTTTGGATGGTGTTTCAACTAAAAAGGGGTCGGCGTTTCGGCGATCTTCGGCTGTTCTCCGCCGAAATTGTGGCTCCATCTTCCACTGAATTTCACCGATGGACGATGATCACTTAGAGAAAATTCACAAGTTTTTCCTCCATCAGGTGAACTTCTGCCTAGCTCTCTGCTAAATCAGAGGAGCTTCCCACTTAGTCTCCCGATGGGCCGACGGTTCAGGCACTTAGGCAAATTTTTCAAGAAATTTTCTATCATCAATTTCTGATCTCTGCTAGGCAGAAGGAAATCCTGCCTCTGTCACTGCATCCTCATGGTCTATTCAGGCCCATGCTACAACATGAGCTCTGATACCACAATGTAGGGTCCCTGACCCTCCGACTGGCGAAGAGGATGCCACCATGGCATTAACCATCCGAGAAACTGCCCCATGAACATGTATGTACATAAAATGCTGAAACAAAATGCTTTGAACTAGAACATGCATACATGATTATTTATCATACAGTGGAAGCAAACATACATTCATATAAGCATTCAACATGTTCATCATATTCATTAATAGTAAATATGATTGCAAAAGTAAAATAGACAAGATTACTTATCTCATAAAGAACTCATCCCACAACCACTTCCACCCAACCATAGGCTAGCATGCTCCTAAATATCTCAGCAATGCTGCCACCCCCGAGCTAGGCATGACTCCACAAGGAACAAGGAACAAGAAGGCTCACACATATCCAAGGATACACAAAACATAGCCAAGCCAACACAATTGGGTTTATCAGGCCATCAACAAGACAGCCAAGCCAACATGGTCAGGTTTATCAGGCCATCAAGGAGCTGGGAAAGGCTAAATGCTAAGGTGGTGAGCCCATTACAGATCTAGGAACACCTACACCAGAACTAGCTTAACTTCTAAGACACCCACACACACCCAACACAAGGAATCGGTCCCTTCTCTCCTACACAGTCCCTCAGGTCCTGACTTTCCTTCCAGTTCTATTCAGGAGTTGTGGAGAAGAAATCCATCTCTCTAGCTCTGTCTGTGTGGTTTCCAAACACACTAGGTTTATCAAGCAAACCAAGCCGTCACACAAGCGATTCACAGCTTGGGCAAGGAAACAACTCCTGAGTCGTTCTTGGTCCTATATGGCCAAAACGACTCCAAAACAACCTACAACAGTCCCAAAATGTAAAACAAACACAACAAACAACATGGGGGAATCAACAGTCCATTCTCAACAATGAAGCCACTGGGAAGACTCACACAGCCCGAAAATGGAAGAGAAAAGCCAGGTTCTCAGTTGAGCAGGGAAAAACATATACACAAGCCACAAATTAGTAAGTAAAACTTACACACAGTCCCTGAGCATAAAAATGGCTCTCCATAGGAAAACAAATCGTGGGTGATAGTGACCAAACAACCCCCAGCTTGTTTTGTGAGTAACAACAACATAGAACCTAGTGCGTGAGAGAATATTTACACCAGATCCCAAATACGGATGGAAACACACCAGATTCCTCTCTGTGGAAAATGTGAATGACAGTGGAAAACGGCTCCCCCTCCTAGCTACCTGAGACCAAACAGGAAAAAATCCTCTGTGTGAAATACAGGACGTTTTTCCCAGCATGAGAATGAGAGGCAATGGAGAATGGCGAGTGGGAAGTTCACAGCACCATCGTGGAGAGAGTGGAATGATCTGCGTAGTTGTTCTTCTTCCCAATGTGAGGTTCGAATTACTAGTGGAGTGTGCATGTGGGAAAGGACTGACAATCCTACCACACTCCACTCCCCAGCAATAACTGCCTCAACTACTCAACAGAACATTAAGATGGTAGTTGGATAAGACAAGGAAAGATGGGAAAATTAAATAGGGTGATGACACATGGATTTTTCCCCATTGGTTCAAGGTTTAACAATCCACCCCCTTATCCTTGGGATAATCATGCCCTTTTCAATATGGTTGCATTGACATAGTTGGCTGGGTTCATTTAATTAAAGATGCATATTTACAAGATTCCAAAACTTAATATATGTCATGTACCATGATAGACTATCGGCAACGATTCCAATCGTCGAAACATAACACAGACAAATCAATGGTGGGGCTTTTGCCTTTAGCTCCACACCATGATTAATTACAATATATACATCATGTACATTTAATGCAATGGGGTCAAAACTAGGGTGTTACATTAGGTTAATAGTACCCAAGTGTCATTATAATAAATATTATTTTTGGTGTCTTACTAGACAAGTTGGACCTGCTAGGTTATAGGTTAAGTCAAAAGGTAAATATAAATAGGGAGCAACACCCCTTCATTTTTACACACTCACTCAAGCAAGTTTGCAAGAGAGAGAAGAACAAGTGCACCATGAAGAATAGAGAAGTAGTTGTCTTGGGTTTTACACTACTATGGTTGAGTTCTATACTGAGGAAGTTTTGCTGGGTTTTCTCTATTGTGGTTTACCCAAGGAAAATATTTGTAATATTTGTGCTATTGTGCTTGTTTTTCTTTTAGTGATCCTACTATTTAAAATTGTTTTAATATACAATGTAGTAAATTAATAAAAATTAACACTCAATGGCATATTTCCTCGCTTTCGACAATAGGATTTCATCATTGGATTTTGATCGAAAGATTTAGCTGAGTATTCGACATCAGTCCATCCATTCACATTAAAATGAATGTACTGGGGTACCTTGGGAATGATTAACATTAATGGTGATCTCCCTCGCACTTGTTGACTGTTTTCATCATTCATCGGTAATCAAGTGGTTTCTACCATGTTCGACTTCAAAAAATTTATTCGCATGGAAAGAATCGTACTTTGTGAACGAGACAAATACTCTAGGTGTTTGTTGAGAATTCATTTATTTCTCTAGGTTGTGATGGAGTATTATGTATGAGTCGTATCGTGGATCCAAATTTGTATGTTCATGGTTGTGCTTAGATTTGGGTCTGTATGACATAGATCTACATTGTATGTTTGGTAGCTATGTCCAAATTCGAGTCTTCTTCGCATGGATCTATGTTGCATTTTAGTAGCCATGATTATTTATATATTGCATAGATCCACATTGTATTGGTAGGTAGCCATGTTGTGAGTCATTTGTATATGTATCAATAGTGTAAATCTACTACATAATCTCCTTGGTTGTTGATGAGTTATGACCTTTGGACCGTTGGCTCGAAGTTATAACATGTTCCTACAAAGCATTTTTCCTATCCTTTCCCTCTATCCTCATGCTTTGGGTGGCATTCTTTTACACATAATTCTCATCACCGACATGTTATGCGATAGGTAACTCATTGTTTTCCTAATATTACTCAAAAATTGATGTTAAAAATTGAGTGATAAAAGTAATTCCTTACTCTGAGCCACCACCGCACTTTCCCCTTGTGCAACTAGTGGTACCCATCCCAGCAACACCCTTTGACCATTTGCAAGGAACAGTGCCACCTCCTGATGCTTGTTTACAAAAGGTGTTGCACCCCTAGCACCATCTATATTCCTCATAAAAAGTGCGGTGCTCGACTTATGAGGGAAAAAAAGAGAAGTTTTGAGATGATTCTCAAAGATTTCGTTCATGGAGATTCATGCCTAAGAATTGGGACAGGTAGAACTCGAGATCTCCTATCCTAGGGATGATCCCTCCACCTCTTCCATAGAATCCTCAACCTACTCTATCCTTTGAAGCCTTCAAATAGTGGCTCACCCCTCATGGGAAAGGGGAGGAAGATTGCGTGATAGAATCTAAACTCTATCCAAATTATCTCAGACTTTATTGGGTGATTAGGAGGCAAGGTGAAGCTTGTGGCAAGAGCCCGTTGAGAAGAACTTCTGACACCAAGGATTGGTTGTGATCTTCCCTCATTATTTTTAATGCAAATATAGTTGCTTTCCCATAAACATTGTATATCGTAGTCTTATGTTTTGTTGATTTCCTTGGTCATTACCATAGGATTACAGATTATCTTGTTACTCTCACTTGGTTTGCTTCTTTTGCATCTATTGCAGGATCTATACATAGCTCAAGAACATCAAGATTCATACCTTCACATCCTGTCAAAAGGGTAAGAGAGCAGTCAATTCAAGTAGTCTAGTTAATTCTGGGGAAATATTGTTTATTCTATAGGTGTTTTGTTCTAGATTTGAGTTATTCAAGCTAGGGAAACAACCTTTGTCTGGATTGGCTAATTATTTCCATTAACAATAGTGATTCTTTTGACCGAGGGGAAGACCTACTCCTATAAGGATAATATGATTGGGCATATTAATTTTAATTTTGAGGTTATACATGATAAAACATTTTGAATTTTCTCAATTTTCTCCAGGATTCTCGAGAGATGCTACAACCCCAAACTTAACACCCATACAAGATAATGGGAGTGACGATATTTTCAAAAAGGAAATATCTTTTATCCCACATCACTAGGTTTGTTGACTTGCAATTGTTTGTTAGAAAAAAATAAGTTGCCACCCTTTGTTAGTCCTTTTCTCAGTGTTATAGTTCCAATTGATCTCGTGATAGATAACAATTCCAAGGTATTTGTAAGAAGCCACTTTCTCTAAGTTGTCATTGTCATAATCAAAGTTAGCTTAAGTGTCTTTCTTGGACTTGATAATCATAGCTTTAGTTTTGTCGGTGTTAACAAACATATCCATGTTATAGAAGAAATCCTTCAGAATCCTTAATTGTTTATCAAGGTCAAAGGGGCACCTTGCTAGAAGAACAATATCATTAACATAGAGAAGGAGGATGATGGTTATTCAAGGTAAGGTCGTTCCATCATAACCTGCTTCTTCTAAACAACTTTATAGCTTATAGATGTATGAAAAATGATAGGGGAGAGGGGGAATCCTTGTTTAAATCCAATATTGCAATTAATATATTTTAACCATCCCTCAGTGCTCTTAAATTTGGAAAATATTTTAAGACTATTTGTCAAAATTTTAAAATATATTAAACTTAAAAAAAAATAGTATTCTACTAGCCAAACACAAGTCCTATACCAATAATTCTCATAAATGAAAGTAAATCTGCCTTAAATGAATTAGATTTTTCGGATTCAGTGTATCAGTGGGATAGGATCCACTCCTAAGATTTTAGAAAATTGATATTTGTGCACATTAATGTAAATAGGGTTAGATGAATATGTGATTTTCTAGACTCTTTTTTATGAGGTAATCCATCAGATATTTCAGAATGTCATAAACCATGCACCTTCTCATCAATGTGTTCTTTAGTCATTCAAACAATGAAAGATGTCTATCCAAGGATTACCAACCATACAAGTAACTTGTATATACATTACACTTTGTTTTTCCCAACTTGCAAATACTTATAAACTATGGAAGAATTGTATTGAGTTCTGACTACATAATTATGGTATCTCCTCATCAATAATATCATCGACTTACTCTCAGCGTCATATGTATGTCTGGATTGCCAATATATTTTGACAGAGACTCCCAAACTAGTCATTGGATAGTAGATAGAGTAGTGGACCACTTGTTTGCTAATTTGTTTTTAGCAATATAACAAATATCTTAGTGTCCACAGCATTGGAATTTCTAAAATGCAGAAACAATATGGTTCAATTGATAGACCTACAAGAAATGAAGGGACTCTCCTGCACACTCCAAGGACCTGGGAGAAATGAATGGATACTCCTGTAAACCCCAAAATACCTTCAATTCCCCCAATATTATATCATTAGAATTTCATTTAGAATTTTTTTTTTATGCCTTCCTCCCTCCTTTCTCGGTGACTTGTCCCTTTCCTGTTTCTACATCAAACCATCTCTTGAATGTTGTGGGTGTTGGGACTTCTGATTAAAAAGGTTGATGCCCTTATGCTGATTCATTTTGAGGATATATTTTATGTGAGAGGAACTTGGACTGACAGGACTACAACAATATGGAGAGAAAATGATCATATAATGAAAGTTTCAGAACAATACTGTAGGAAGAAAATAAATGTTTTTGTGCAAATCTAGAATCTCTGTGGCTACTCCTGCCAATGCAATTGTAACATGATAGTCGAAAACTTCCCAAATTAATTATTGTTTTGTATTGTAATATTAGTAATGCACCGTCTTTGAAATTTGTTTATTGTACCTAACAATGAGGATAAAAGTCAATGATTGTTATGCCAGAATTGTTTCTCTAATGTAGAATTTCACTTGCTTAAATGGTAGAGATAATAAAATTCATTTGAACCAAGTTAGATGGTAGAGAAGATTAAGCAGTAAAAAAAATATTAATGTGGCCAGATAAAAAACTAATAAAATAAATGTTACATTAAATTAATTATGTTGCAAAGTGTAAATGTAAAAATAGTTTGCATGGAAATTAGCAAATAAGTTATTATACCTGCCTCAGCAGGTATATTGTAATCGATCGAATTCAAACCGCATTGACTTTGGGTATTAGTTGGTGCATATCGGTGCATATTTAAAAGATTAAAATCTCTATTCCAAAGTTTAGCTTTGTAACATGAAAAATAACAATTTTTAAATTTATTAAAATTGTATTTATTTGTGTTGCTATTGGTTAAGCAGGGATGATGTCATCCTCGAAGTTTGCTATCTGGATTTGGGTCGACACCTGGTAACAATGACATCATATGTAACTTTTCTCCTACCCGCCTTCTTCTTGTCTCCAGGGGCTCAATAGAATTTCGAATATGCATCGGACTTTGGATCTATCATTCCCCGCTATGATCTGGACGGTTGATTACTGGACTTTGCAACCTCCGCTTTCATCCTGGTCATTAATCCCTCATCTAATCTGTGCCATGCATTGTCTGTTCACAGACATCATTTCGATGGAGATCTCATTGGCTACGATGGCCAAAACAACATGTTCATTGCAGAGAGTACGTTGAGGAAGAAGGATTATCTCGACAGCAAAGAAATAGAATTCACAATCATTCCATTTCCAGGCGCAGATAGTTATGAGATGGAGCTGACGAGAGTTAATGTCCTTGGTGACATTGCCCTCAAATATTTTCTCATGGGAGGCGTATCGAAAAACCCCTCGTACTACCGTTGGGCCTTGGAAGTTATCATGAGGGAAGGTCCTAACTCTTCTCGTTCCTGCTACACTGTTAACAACGCATTCTATTATTGGGATGGTCCCGATCAATCGGAGGGGTTGAAATTGAAAGGCGATGGCGGAATACCGAGAACCGGAGCTCACTCTATTGGGGCTCTGAAGGGTTTTGTTCAAATCTTGCGTGCTGTAGATCGTGGCCTCACATTCAATCTGGATAGCACATCCATGGCCTTCCATCGCATAATAAAATTGAGAGAGTATTTAGAGGGGAGAGGAATTTGTACGTGGACATTTAAACCTTCGCCCACTACTGAGGAAAAGAATCTGCAAAAAAGGGCAAGGGACATGTTAAAAGACTTGTATGTATACATCTTGCACCAACCAACTTTCAGGAAATATCAGATTGATGGCATTTCAGACCAACCAACTTCAACGTGCCAACTACCTGATGGAATTACTGTAGCTAATTACTTTCGAAAAAATTATAAGGCTATTGAAGTTAATGAAACATTTTTTTGTGTCATGGTGAGAGGGGATCCATATACTGGAAAAGAAGTAGAGAACAATTCTGAAAACCACGAGCTTCAGCTTACTCCCCTGCCCATAGAAGATTGTGTCATTGCAGATGAGCAGACATGCCCAGAAGCTTGCAGCAGGGGGGATAGAAACAACGGATCAACATTGAGGAAACTGGCAGGAGGTGATCCGTTGAATCGATATGACATGATTCGCAAGAGCTTCACGATTCTTGGCAAATTATGCGGAGATGGACAAGAAAATCATAACCAGTAAGAAGATGAATTTGTCATT
>LPNX010129630.1:196205-239906 GCA_001517045.1 Pseudotsuga menziesii | reverse complement strand
AAAAATTGAGGTATTTTTCATCAAAAGAATATAATTAAATTGAAAAGGGATTTTTAGGTACTTTAATCTTCATGTCAAATACTTTTTTGACACAAAATAAACATGACCATATGAAATACCCAATCTAATCATATAAGTTAAGTTAAGGAAGGCATGTATGATATGATAGAATATATTCCAACATAAAGTTAATTAAAGTAGAGAAGAGACTAATACATCATTTATAATAAAAAATTAACACTTTATCTTCCAACAAAATAATATAATAAAATTGAAATGGTTATTTTAAGGAGATTGGTAAATCATTTAAATAACAAACCAACACTCTGTTGTGGTATCTTTCACCAAAAGAATAGAATAACATAATAATATTATAATTTTTCTAAGATTAAATATATTTAAATATTTACTTTACGTAATACAAACATAACTCTATAAAATATTTAACAACTATCATAAGTAAATGAATATGCATGTATGATATTATAAAATATATAGATATATGAGAAACATTCTATGTTTTTAAAGAATTATCTTCTTGAAAGTTTCATTGTAATAGTTGGTGCTTACATTGGAATTCAGATTTTTCAAAATCTCAAATTCTTGTTACATTTTTAATATCTATATTGTTAAGTATTTAATAGGCATTCAACATTGTTAATGTTATTCAATATCCATCTCTTACGTAATATTTATTAAACTATTTTTAAGAGCCAAGTACTAGGCATCTATGTTGCTTATCTCAACTATTGGCAGTGACAAAAGCTCTCCTATTCACAAAGACAAGTAAACTCATTTTGGATCTTTAATTTCAAGGACTTACTTAATAACTAATTAATTGATATACACATAGAAATATAAACAATGGCAGTTACAAGAAGTAACAAGTAATGCAACAACCTATAAACAACAAGTAATCTCACATAGAAATATAAGTGCCATGGCAACAAGTAATCTCACATAGAAATATAAGTGCCATGGCAACAAGTAATACATTGTTTCAAGTTTGAATGTTTCATAATTTCTTTAACTTTTAGCTTTAAACTATATACAATATCACAATAAAATATTTTAAGAGGCAGGTATAAGCAGCCTTGCTGCTATTTCACTTGTTTAAATGGTAGAAATAATAAGATTGTGTTGAACCAAACTAAATAGTAGAGAGGATTGAGCAAGAGAAAACATATTGATGTGATGAGGTAGAGAGACTAGTAAGATAGAGATTACATTAAATTAATTAAGTTGTAAAAATAATTTATATGGCAAGTATGACCAGAAATAGATGAACTCTAAGTATTGTCAAGATTGTATCTTATTAATAAAATATTAACCATTTATAATGTTATTAAATAAAGTAGGAACCCGCTTAACGAAAGAGATATCGAGAAAAATTCCTTCCCTTGCAAAATTTTTGAATATAAACCTTATAGGGAGTTGTTTTCAAATCAATGTATGGTAACAATGTATTTATTTACAAGTTCTTTATAGTAATAATGTCAATTAACTAGTTAATAATTTTGGTATTTTTTATTAAAGAATAATTAGAATTTGGGAATCCATATGTATTTTAAATTTATTAAAAATTGACATTGATGACGCATATAGATCTCGGCCACTCACGAGCTTGCATTGTCATTATGTAATTAGAAAATGGCTTGGTGGTATGTTAACTAATTGGTCTACTACAGAGATGAGATCTCAGAAGTTCAAGGATTTAAAAAAAGAACAAGATACGGGACGATTCAATAAACCTCGAAAGAAAGAAGCAACAATGCTCAAGAAACAATTGGAGCAATTGCAGAAATATCTAGGTGAGATTAGATACATGACAAGCTTACCCAATATTGCGATAATTACCAACCAATAAGAAGAATCCATTGCTCTTGGGGAATGTAGAACTTTGGGTATTCTGACAATTTACTTAGTTGATACAGATTGTGATCCAGATCTCGTGGATATCCCAATTCCAGCCAATGATGATGGTATAGTTTCAATCCAATTGATCCCGAACAGATCAACGTCAGCAATTTGCGATTCCATTCTCTGTGCTCGTAATAATCCAATGAGTTCCCTTAGTGAAAAACATTAGTCGTTCCATCTTCTGAAATTAATACTTTCGATGGCATTTGGCGTACAATAATATCTATATGTTTATCACAAATTCGTACCCCTTGGGATCGATAAAAATTTTGAATCTGATTGACCAAATGAATATGAATATGTTCCATAGTTATCCTAGCACTGATGAATAACTTCCAATGACTTCCACAAAATCTTGTCATATCTCCGGTCCAATTTTCAAACTTTCTTTTAGATTCATCGATATTGAATTATTTAAACGGGCTTTTGACAATTGTTCAACTTTAGGAAGACCTTGAATTATATCATTGGATTTGAACCTCTCATATATCAATGTTATCAATGTATCTCTTTTGTCAATAATTTCTTCATAATGACCATGAACAATCGCTTTCCGAGTATCCAAATAGGGTTTAGCAAATCATAATGACATTGACCAGAAATAACTAAACTTCTAAGTATTGTCAAGAACCCACTTGTTCAAAGAGATATCATATTTAAGAGAAAATTTCTGAATACAAACTTTCCAGGGAATTGTTTTCAAATCAATGTACAGTAACAATGTATTTATTTACTAGTTCTTTATAGTAATAATGACCATTAACTAGTTAATAATTTTGGTATTTTTCATTAAAGCATAATTAGAATTTAAGAATCCATATGTATTTTAAATTTATTAAAAATTGACATTGATGATGCATATAGATCTCGGCCACTCACTTTATCCAATATCAACAAATCAATTTCAACATTTCAATAATATTACCAAAATTGATCGAATTTCATTCTTGAAAAAAAAATATCCTAGAAGGTCTCATTTTCCATCTTAAAATAAAGTATATTATGTTTTGTGCAATAATAATTAATACATAATAGAGTGGCTCAAAATATCATTTAAAAATATATGGTTTCGTTTGATTATGAAATGAATTTATATTCTTCCAACTCCCAATATGCAGGTATTTTCTTAAATGAAGTTGAAGAATCTAATCATATTTTATTTTAGGGAAGGTTAGTGTGATAAATGTTATAATAATAATATTGTAAGTTATATATAAATATGAAGTTATTAATCACTTAGAGATATTCAAATTTTTAAAGTGTATAATTTTTTATCATTGAAATTCCTGGATTTAAAATAGCTATGCTAGTTATTTTTTTAATATTTATAATATTTAAGTTGATATGTAATTTATATTTTTTATTTATTTTTATAATATATTTTTATTTATGTCGACTATCGTAATGTGACTAACGTGACACGATCTCATCTCCCCCATACTGGGTTGGAGATAGCTTCTCTCAGTGCAATAACCAAAATAATAATAATGTAAAATATATAATAAAATAATTATAATCATAATAATTTAATAATACATATAACCAGCATAGATCCAAATCTCAGGCTCTATCAAGCGCCGAGAGGGATCAAATATTTGGAGGTGCAGGCCTCTTCTTAAGTATTGCACTCAACTATCAGCTTTAATGTGATTCAGACCAAAAGGCACATTTTTTTATTTAAGGCCCACAAATAATATTTTTACTATTAATATTTAATACTATTTATGGTTGCATATAATATTTTTTATTTTGTTAGGAAAAAACATTAAAACATCTCCCCATACATAGTTTTAAAACCATGTGCAAGGCCCTCCTAAAATCATGGGTTGTTTAGGAGGCCTTGCAAATGGTATTAAAACCATTTGCAACTACCTCCTAAACCATGTACAACAAAACCATGGGTTGTTTAGGAGGCCTTGCACATGGATTTAAAACCATTTGTAAGGCCCTCCTAAACCATGTACAATAAAACCATGGGTTTTTAAGAGGCCTTGCACATGGTTTTAAAACCATGTGCATGACCAACATTTTGTTTGCGGATAACTCAATTTTTTTATTTTTATTATTTTTTATTATTTTGTTAAGTAGAAACATTACAACATCTCCCCTATATTGTGTTGTTTTTCTCGCGGACATTTTTTTACCTCAGATAATTAAATTTTTTATTTATTTTTTAATATTTTGTTAGGTAGGAACATTACAACATCTCACCCATAGTAGATTGTTTTTGTGGCCGACATTTATTTTGGAAGATAATTAAAAGTTTTTTTTTTTTTATAGCCGACATCTATGTAACGTTACGTAACATTACAATGTTAACGTTACGTAACGTTACAACGTTACATAACGTTACAAGATCTCCCCCATACTGGGCTGTAGAGCGCCTCTTGGCGCAATAACATAAAATTAAAAACACATGAAGGGTATTATATCATAATGTAAGATGAAAAGGTGAATGGGATTTACAAGAGGTAGGTTTGTGGTAGTTTCAAGGGTTGGTTTGTATAAGATTATTGGCCATTGGTAGAAGCATTATTTTGGACCTTAGTATGGATTCCCTCCCTTGTTGTATATTATAACCATTCTTCCCATTAATACAGTTTAACACATCCCTCTTGGGTATCTATTATTTGTATTGTGGTTTTTAAATGGGTGTAATACCCCCAATTTTGACTTCGAATGTATTTAATCAAAATTATGTAAAGGATGTAAATATGCTAGTACAAGTTCCTAGTGCAGAGCTCAAGGCCAAGGCCCAACTAGTGAATGGATAGGTTTGTATGATGTAAATATTTTTATTTGGACCCTATGGTTGGCTTATCATGCCAATTCGAAATGTATGTAAATATTATGTTAGAAAATAATGAAATGGTCCAAGATGGCTATGTAAAGAGCACTAGAGTGGATACAATTCCACCAAAGGGGAAGAGGAAAGGGGGCCAATGGGGAAATTAAATCCTATGTTTCCAAGTGTCAACCTTAGAACTCATCCAAAATCTGACATGTGCTTTAAATTGGCCATTTAATTCCTTTTTTTCTCTTAACCCCATCGTTGAATGCATGTTTGAGGTTGGTAGGGAAATTCAATTCAAGCAATTATTGAAGCATGGGGGTTGTGACTATTATGTCATCTACCAACAATCCTTTTCTCTTATGATCAGAAGCTATGTGATTTGTCTTTTCACCATCATGGCATATACTTTGGATTCAACACTCAATCTACCATTCTCTCATACATGTATGTATGCTACGTAGAGTTTTCCCACAGGTGTTCATGTCCATTACCAGACATACATAACTCATAAATTCAAATTTGGAGACAAAGATGAATATTTGGGAAGGGAAATCAGATGACTAAAGGTGACCACAGAGGTTGGGAAAGCTAATAACCCTTACCCATGGAGTTATACTACTGTTGGATGCTTGAGAAGCAATAACTATGATATAGGAGGTTCTCCAACAACATACAATAAATTGGACTCTTACTGCACACACTGGTAAGCAATATAAGGGTTGGATTCCCCGAGGGAACTATGGATGAGTTAATACAAACTCCTTCCTTTTATTGTGTGTGGTAGTTGGAAGGTGTTCCATGGATGTGATGACTGAGTGAAATCTCCATAGAGCTCTATGTGAGTTTTTGGATAAGCATAGAGATCAAAATGGTTTCTGGGATGAGTGAGAGAAGCTTGTAGTTTTTTTTTTACCCTGATGGCCTCATATCCCATCTTGGGGGTGGCCTCTCATAAAAAAGAGTATATTATGGATGGAGTGCCTATGATTGGGTGGAAAATCTCTTTTACATAGCTAGTTGCTTGGATCTTCTTTGTAAAATATAAGTATTCTCTTTTGTGTTTGAATATGCAATGTTTATTTGATGCTTGTAATGATTATGCTTATATATGCATGTTATGTGTGTGTGGATCACGTTTGTTTCCGCTATGTATTTTAATTTATGCATATGCACACATGTTTATAATGTCATGAATTTGTAATTGTGTTATGGGAGAAATTTAGAATCCTTGTATTAGTGTAATGTCCCCTCCTGCTAGTCGAATTAAGGGATGAGGATGTTACAAAGTGGTATCAAATCATTTGGTTGCAATACTAGAGATGTGTTAGGATATTTAGACACTTAGGAGTTAGTTAAGATCAACTTGTGTAATATATTTGTTAGGTAAAAGTGTGTTTCTTTAGTATGCATTAGTATGCATTTGTAAATATTCTAATCTGATGGTCACGATATGTTCTATACATAGAGTGATCTGATGGTTCAACTTCTCTTAGATCATACCTACCATTGATCCGTGGCTTAACACCCGATTGGTCTATGATCTCTATTTAAAGAGCATAGAGGGTCCTTGGCTAGTTGATTGATTATGAGAAGCTCATGTAAATTTCTTTCTTTTGCATAATAAATTGCTTCAAGTAGCTATTTGGCTAGGGCCATGGACTGTTTCCCTCTTGAGAGTTTTAACCATGTGACAAACATCGGTGTGTTGATCTGTGATCTATTTATGTGAAGTGGTTTCTCAAGGTGTTCAATATTTTGGGAGTACCCTGTGTACTCGAACATGGTATCAGAGCGTTTATGAAGAGCCATTTTCGGTTTTGATCAAGATCCGGAACCGGTGTTGCTGAAACTTTGAAAGGGTTTCTGGTTCTAGATTTTCTATGCATTTGTGGCATGTGAGAGCTGTTCCATTGTGTCTGGAGTGTTGTTTCCATTGGGAAATAGTTTTTGTTTCACCA
The DNA here is from genome assembly GCA_001517045.1 of Pseudotsuga menziesii. Lineage (NCBI taxonomy): Eukaryota > Viridiplantae > Streptophyta > Pinopsida > Pinales > Pinaceae > Pseudotsuga > Pseudotsuga menziesii. The sequence continues at coordinate 233,234 of LPNX010129630.1, read as the reverse complement.
AGAACCATTTCCGTTTGTTCCAGAAACACCCATTTCTACAAATCTGAAGGTATAATGTTATAGTGACGGATTTGTTTTTTTAAATATCTCATATCTTATCAGTTTTATTATTAGATATTTTTTGTTTTAGTATTGGACTGTTGCCTTCCCTGACTACGTATGCTCTTTGTCATGCAGCTTGCGCCATCGTGGTGAATTAGAAACAGCAAGGGAAAGTTTTTTTCTTGTCTTCTCGGCTACGTATGCTCTTTGCCGTGCACCTTGTGCAATCATAGCAAATCAGAAACAACGAAAAAACTTGAAAATGTATACTTTCCGGGTAAGCTAACCAAGATCTAACCCCATTGTGTGGAAAAAGTTTTTTTGTTTTTGTTTTTCGTTTTTTTTTGTGATTTGCAGAAAAAAAGGCAAGCACGGAGAACGAGAGAGAAGAGTAAAAAAAAAAAAACCTTCCTCTTTCCATTCTTTTATGTACCTTCTAAACTTAGCTCACTTGGTCCAAAGTTGCTTTATTCCTTAATAGGTCTTGAGTTCAAGTTTTGTTAAGCTACTTTTTAGTGCATGCAATTTCTATTTTCAAGTTACTTTATTGTAAAAGTGCATTTCACATAAATAAAATAAAAAGTGAGTCACTTAAGTGTTTTGATTTAATGCCGTACTATTTAAAAGTAACATTATTATAAAAGTGAACCTCACTTATTCTACAAAAGTGATTCACTTCAAAGCAACTTTATTGTAAAGTGATTGTCAAAGGTTGATCTTGGGAAGAGGGGGGTTCTTTCTTTTAGTTGGTCAAGTTAATATCTGCCACATCACTATTGGGGATATCTTCAACATTTTCTTTGATCAAGCATAACGTCATCATCCAGAATCAGTTTTCAGTGCCATTTTTCTTAAAACCGCATATTTTTTTGAGCTCTTTGCAACTAGACAGTCAGTTTCTATTTTTTCAGCCATTATTTAATAGTATGTCTGCCCCTTGTGATATTATACTTATAAGTTCTAACTATTTCTCATGGAAATATCGTATGGAGGATGTTCTACGAAGTAGAGGACTTTTCAGGATAACCTCAAGGAAAGAAACAGAACCCACTGATGATGATAAGAAAATTAAATGGGTAAATAGATGTGATGAAGCTAGTGGGTTGATTGGGATGTTAATCTCTACCGATTTGTGATTCCACATATCTGGAATTGATGAACCTGATAAAGCTTGGGAAAAGTTGGAATCTGTGTTTGGTAAACACAATAAAATTCAGGGTCATCAACTTGAGAATGAGTTGCTTTCCTTGAATCCAAATGATTTTCATGCATTCAAGACTATTTATCTAAGTATAAAACTCTTAGACTCTTATGTGTAGAATGCAAGATTAAGAAAGAAGACAAACAATGTATTTATCATATTTTTTCCAAACATGGACCTACATATTCTGGTTTTGTATCTACATTCTACTCCATGAAAGAATCCTTTACTGCAGCTAGCTATCAAGAGCCTAGTCTTGAATCCTTTTGTGATTCCTTAATTAAAGAGCAAGATAAGCTCATTCATTTTTGAATAATTAACAATGCAGATACATCTGGGAAAGCCTTATTGTCCCAACAGAAAGAAAATTCCAAGCCTCCCAAGAAACAAAATTCTCGCAATAATAAGCCAAACAACAAGGATCCCAAACCCTCTCAGTCAGCTCCTTCCTTAAAACATGACAAAGGATCCAAGCCAAAAGGAAAGAAGACTGAGCGTCATTGCAATTTTTGTGGGAAAGATAATCATGATGAATCTAAGTGTTTCAAGAAGATGGCAGCCTTGGAAGTAGCAATGAAGAAGCACCACATCAGCCTAGATTCGTCTTCAGAATCTAACTCTCATGGACATGCACTTTGTACTTTTGGTTACTCTTATACTACATCTTTTTCTTCTACTTCAAATGAATGGCTCATTGATTCTGGAGCATCTTATCATATGGCTAAGGATCAAGCCATCTTTTCTACTATGCATGAATGTAACACCAAACAAATATTTGTTGGTGATGATAGATCTCTAAGTGTTGTAGGATCTGGAATAGTTCCAGTAGAAAATGGTCATTTCAGTGATGTACTATGTGTTCCAAAAATTTCCTACAATTTGTTATCATTCTATCAAATTACTCATTTAGGTGAAGGTAAAACTGTGATGTTTACACCTCACCAAGTAGTAATCAAGGATTTTAAAAATCCTCAAAATTTCCTTGCTACTGGAACTATTGATGATATTACCAAGTTGTAAAAATTTAACAACTTTGGGTCATCACCTTTTCCTTCAGTTTTTGTTGCTCATAGTGATAACTTGAGCAAACTTTGGCATGAGCGATTTGGTCACTTAAATTATCGCTCATTGCAACAACTATGTAAAGACAATATGGTGACTGGTCTTCCAATGGTATCTTGCAAGGATGGTGTTTGTTTTGGTTGTGTACTCAGAAAACATCATTGGGACAGTTTTGACAAATGTGCCTCTTGGCACGCCTCAGTTCCTTTGGAGCTTGTGCATAGTGACTTGTATGGTCCTCTTCCATCTGCATCATTTTCTGGTTTCAAATATTTATTAACTTTCATTGATGACTACTCCAGACGTACTTGGGTTTAATTCCTAAAACTTAAGAGAAAAGTATTTAACATGTTCTTGGCCTACAAGGCCCTTGTTGAAAAACAATCTGGTCATCAAATTATTAAGTTAAGATCTGACAATGGAGGAGAATATGTTAACAACAAGTTCACTACTTTCTACACTGAACAAGGAATCCAACAATAGCACACTGTTCCATATAGACCACAAAAAAATGGTGTAGCTGAACGGAAGAACCGCACTTTAAAAGAAATGGCTAATTGTATGATCCAATATAACGGACTAAGTCTTCAATATTGGGTTGAGGCCATAAATTGTGCAAATTACATAGTTAATCGTACACCCACTAAATTTTTACAAGTTATAACACCGGAAGAAGCATGGAATAAAATTAAACCAGATGTAAGTCACTTTCGTGTGTTTGGTTGTGAAGCATAGGCTCACATTCTGGATGAAAAATGGAAAGCATTGCAGCCTAAAAGTGAAAAGTGCATATTTGTTGGATATTCAGAAGATGTAAAAGGTTATAGACTTCTTCAACCCCATTCACATGATATAATCATTAGAAGAGATGTTAAATTTGATGAAAATATCTTGGCCTACGAGCCTAATTTGGCAATTGTGCCTTCTTCTTCTTCTTCTTCCAACTTCCTTGACATGTTTCCAATTCCAATTTCTGATGATGACAGTGAGGAAATTTACATGGAACAACCTCCTGGATATGTTCAGAATAACTCTAGCCTTGTTTGTCTCCTTAAGAAATCCTTATATGGCCTTAAGCAAGCTCCTAGAGCTTGGTATGCCAAAATGGATAGCTTTCTCCTTGACACTAGTTTTTCTAGATGCCATTTTGACCCCAATGTCTATACCAAGAAAGTAGGAGATCATCTCATCATACTTGTTCTTTATGTTGATGATCTTATCCTTACTGGTAGTGACCCTAAACTTATAACCCATGTGAAATCCAGTCTTAAGCAAAATTTTGAAATGTTAGACTTAGGACATTTGCATTATTTTCTTGGTCTTTAAGTCTTGCAAACCAAAGAAGGAATATTTCTTTCCCAGTCTAAGTATGCTTGTGACCTTCTTCGTCGATTCCATATGGAAGATTATAAACCAACCCCTTCTCCCTTCCAATCTGGAGTCAAACTTTCTACCACTTGTACTTCCCATGAAGTAGATGCCACCTTGTATCATCAGCTTGTTGGTAGTCTTTTATACTTGACTCATTCCCGTCCTGACCTTTCCTTTGCCGTTGGTATTGTTTCCCGTTATATGCAAACTCCTCATGAAAGCCACTGGAAAGCAGCAAAAAGAATACTTCAATATATTTGAGGTACAATTCAATTTGGGATTCATTACAGTATAGGGGGAAACCTTTGTTGGTTGGTTTCACTGATTCAAATTAGGCCGGCGATCCTAATGATCGAAAGTATACTACAGGCTATGTTTTCAGTCTGGGATCTGGAGCTGTCACTTGGGCTTGTAAGAAACAACAAGCTCTTGCTCTTTCTTCAGTAGAAGCAGAATATCAAGCCACAATTAATGCCAGTCAAGAAGCTTTAGATCCTTTCAGAGTTTGGATTCGAGCAGCAGCCTACTCCACTTTGGTGCGACAATCAAAGTGCCATCAAGCTTTCCAAAGATTGAGTTCTACATCAACGCAGCAAACACATTGAGCTGCACATGCACTTCATCAGAAATCTTGTTCATGATAGTGTTATTTAAGTTCTCTATTGCCCTACAGATGATCAAGTTGCAGACATCTTCACCAAGTCTCTTATAGAAGTGAAGTTTTCTAAACTTCGGTCTATGTTAGGAGTTCAGGAATGTGTCCTTAAGGGGGGATAGGCTCTAATGCCTCCTTCCTTCTCCTAATAGTGTCACTTTTGTAAATCCTTCAATCCTATCCTAGGTTGTTCTTAAGGGGGGATGTTAGGATATTTAGACACCTAGGAGTTAGTTAAGATAAACTTGTGTAATATATCTGTTAGGTAAAAGTGTGTTTCTTTAGTATGCATTTGTAAATATTCTAATCCGATGGTCATGATATGTTCTATACATAGAGTGATCCAACAGTTCAACTTCTTTTAGATCATACCTACCATTGATCCGTGGCTTAACACCCGATTGGTCTATGATCTCTATTTAAAGAGCATAGAGGGTCCTTGGCTAGTTGATCGATTATGAGAAGCTCATGTAAATTTCTTTCTTTTGCATAATAAATTGCTCCAAGTAGCTATTTGGCTGGGGTCATGGACTATTTTCCTCTCGAGGGTTTTAACCACGTAACAAACATCAGTGTGTTGATATGTGATCTATATGTGTGAAGCGGTTGCTCAAGGTGTTCGGTATTTTGGGAGTACCATGTGTACCTGAACAAGATGTATGGCCTGAAAATGTACAGTTACAGGAAAAATACAAGTTATGGATTAAAGGATCTTATGAGAAACCCATGAATTTATCATTGGATGGTATTCTTACCAAGCCACAGGTTATTTATGTGGTTTACCAATGGGGAGAGGTAAACTGGTTGAGGAAATTTTTTGAAATTTGTAGAGTTGTAGTGGAATTATTTTATGGAAGTCGAGTTAGGTTAAATGATGCAGAAGTACCAAATTTAATTAGTGGGACCCACCCCTACCATGTGGATGGGAGACAAGGAGGAACCACATGGGTGGAAGGCATGATGTGGACTTGCCACATTGAACTCATGTACAGGTGAGGATAATAGATATTATCACCAAATATTATAGAATATCGACAATTTTAGTTGATAACGCACAAGAAACATGCAGCGAGGATAATAGAGATGGATAGAGATTTGACTATTGGATTAAAAAAGGAGAGATTTCCAATCCTTATTGTGCATTGGTAAAGTTCCTACTGGATAAAATGGGGTGAGTGTGCGTTGGTATAAAAACCACCCAAGACATGTGTTTCTTTTTAATTAATAATATCTCCCTCAGCAACCTTTTAAAATCACTTTCGCAAGGAGTGTGTTACCACTTATGGTAAAGGAGAAAACAATTGATGTGTTTCTATCTGAGGTCAAGTGGTATTTTTACTCGGTAGTTGAAGGAGGTTGGCATGGCCATTCCTTGGGGTGAAAGGTAAGACATGTTTGACACCTTAGTAGGAACGTGTCAAGCCACATCGATACCCATGCCACATTAGCAGAAAATGACAGTGAACTTAGGCACCAGATTTCCCCCTTGACCCCCATTCTTTTTTTTAAAAGAATCAACAAATTTGGATTTGAGGTTCAACCATGACCATTGGAGTAGCATAAAACTAGGCAGGTTTTGGAATGATTTTGGATGTTGAAAAACTTCAAAATTTCCATGTCTGGAGAAGATGGAAAAAAGAAAAGGTAGTAAAATCTAGAAATTTATAAAAGATCACTGGAGAATTCGATGAGGAAACTGAAAATTGTTGAGTAATCCTCATTATATGTAATATTTTATCCAATAGAGAAATTGTCCTTAATCTCTATAAATGATCTTTTGAAGTTGTATGAAGTTATCCTCTAAAGTTAAATGCACCTATAGGAAAAGTGTTGATAGCCATAATTTAACAAAAAATGTCAATATGTATATTCAAGAATATATAAAATTTCATTTTTATTTTATGAGGATGTAATAAATCTAACAATTGTAGATACATGAAAATTTTTCAGTTTCATAATGATATCAAATAAATTCAAAATTTCATCATTCAATATAGTTCATTTTGGAAACCTTTTGTTTTGGTTGGGTCAAGAAGGTTATCATCATGGATGATTCCCAAGATCCTTATGAAGCCAAGACATATGCCACGAGAGAGAATATGCATAATCCAATGGTAGGAGAAACCAAGTAACTCCCCCAAACATTACAGAAACCATGAGGAGCTTAAGGTTGGAACTGCAGAGTTGGATAGAAGACGATGAGAGGCTGCTTAGAGCTCAAGAAGATCATAATCGTTTAAATGCAACTATGCTACAAATTATGATAGACATTCAAAGGAATATTAACTTTGCACATCACTCAGAAAATCAAGAAATGAGTTCGAATAGATCAAGGATGTACTCTCTTAAGAGATCGCATAGTTCAAGAAGGATTTCTAGAGGTAATTCATACACTTTAGAATTCTCTTTTGGTGAGACATATGACTCTAAGGATTCCACTTAAGTATCAATATCTTCATATCATAGGAAGAAAAATAAGAGGTATTCAAAGAATAATTTACATTGAGAATTTAGCAAGGCCAAACCTCTTACATTTGATGGTGAGGTGAAATCTGGTCAAGAAGATGAGGCTTGGGCTTTTGGGATGAAGAAGTATTTCCAATTCCAAGACTACTCGAGAAATATGAAATCAAGAGTGGCAATATTCAATCTGAATGGAAGGGAATATATTTGGTGGGATCATCTTAGGCAAGTGAAAAATATAAATGAAAGGAATATTGTGTGGAAGTAATTACATAAGTACTTGAAGAAAAAGTGCCCCTCTAATAGGTACTATGATGGAAAAATTAAATAATTCCATGAGTTGAAATTGGGACAAATGACTATGGAGGAATATGCAAATGAATTCATGGCACTACTGAGATATGTCAAGTACATCAAGGATGACAAAGTGAAAAATCAATGATTTATAAGTGGTCTTCCACAATGTTACAAAGACATAATTGATTTTGATGAGCCTCAAATTTTAGATGAGACCATAATAAAGGCCAAGTATTGTTATGATCAATCCAAAAGCAAGACATATTTCCATAATTTATGGAAGGACAGGAAAAATGAGAAGTTTGACCAAAAGAAGAAGGGGTTCAAGCCTCCTCATTTAAAAAATAAGTCATGGCGACCCCCACAAGGTGTAACAAAGAAATCTAGGATGATGGGAGACAAGCCAAGATAAACAAGAGAGGAACTTAAATGTTGGGGATGTGGAGAGGACCATTTGATTAGAAATTGTCCACACAGGAATGGGAGTGCAAAGCAAGTTCACAAAATTTAAGAAGATGAAAGTGTGGGTCAAGTAGAAAGGAATTTCCCTCTAATTTATGTGCACTATAGGGCCTCCAAGTAAATCAACAATCAACTGTGCTTTAGGTTGAAGGTAAGTTTGCTAAGAAATATATTTCTATTTTATTTAACCTTGGATATACTCATAGTTATACCAGTCCTAAAATTGTTGATATTTTTTAATTTAAGAAAACCAAACATAGTAAATCATGGTTGGTCCAATTAGGCATATGGACCAAAATAAAAGTTAGTGAGTTGGTGGAGAATCGTCCATTTGTGTAAATCTTAATATTTTACCACTTGGATCATATGAAATTCTCATTGGAATGCACTGGTTGGAAGCACATAGAGTTAAACTTGACTACTACAAAAATATTCTTGAATGCATTCGTGATGAAGGAAACCCAAGGGTTGTAAAAGGAATTCCAAAGGAAATTTCTGTTAGGCACATTTTATAATATCCCGATTTTGACACTATGGTATTAAAATTGTACATGATGTAAATATCATTATTAAATCATGGTGAGGAGCTCAAGGCCAAGGCCCCTCCATCGATTTAGCATTTTATGTATCGACAATTAAAATTGATGCCTATGGTTCTCATGCTATCTAGGCACAATATAAATTGAGACATCATGTAAATATGCAATTTCATAAAATACCCACAACTAGCTATGCAATGAAACAAGAGATGGGGGCATGATTTCAAAAGGAATATGGAGGGAGATTATTCAAACCCTTGATCCAATAGTGTGGATCCAAATTTCAAGAGAGAACCCATAAACTCTCAACCACCCATTTGACTTATGCACTCAATCATTTAATTTTTTCAAGAGTTGGTTGATGTAGTTAATGCATTGGGAATGGAGAGGTATGGCAAGCCTTGAATTCTAGGAAATTGTATTTTGCTTGGGGGCAAGAAAAAAACTAGAAAGGTGTTCCCAATTCATTCGTCACACATGATTTTCACTTCCTCGCGTAGCGGGAGCTAGCTGGGGCGTTTGCTTCACATTTTTATAAATTTTCATTCATTCTTTGATGGATGGAAATTTGTTTTTGTGTTGCACAGTGGATGGGAAGAGAGTGGAAGAGGAATAAGATTGGATTGATAAACCTAGTGAAGAGGGGAACCTCATAGAAGATCAAAAGGGGTTGGCTACTCTTCTATGCACACCTTGGAGAACACTAGAAGGGAAGGTATGGGCCGAGGGACTGTGTATAAGTGAAGGGAATACTTCCTTGTGTTAGGTGTGTAGGTATTGTTGAGACCAATCTAGACAGATATTGTAGAGGTATCCATAGCTCTATGGTTGAGCTCACTAGCTTAGAAATTCTTCCTTTCCACTATTTAAGTCTCGTAAAGGTTTTCTTCATACCCAACACTTGTGTTTTGTTGTTATGTGCATCCTTTTTTTGGTTGAACCTTGGTGTGTATTTGGCTATGCGTGAGCATGTTGTTCCCTTTTTCCTTGTAGAAATCATGCCCATCTTGGGGGTGGCATTTTTTTTAAGGGATTTATGAGCACAAATGGCCTATGGTTGGGTGGAACGTTGCAGCGACATGGCTAGTTTCTCGGGGTGGCTCATTTTCAAGATAAATACTCTCTTGTATCAATTCTGCAATGTATTTGTTTAAAGATTTTTTATGAATGTATTGAAGTATATTGCTAGATATTCAAGTAGAGATTTACTTATGTAGTATTTTACTGCATTATACATCTGTATATGCCTTTTAATTCCAATGCTTTTTGCCTATGTTCATGTGGCTAGATTCCTGATTATAGCATTGCGTCCTCTCCATTTCTCTAGATGGCCAAGAGGGGATGTAACAGTGTGAATGCGAAAGGTGGAATACAGAAGGAGGAAGGATAAAAAGAGATTATAAAGTAATATGGGTTTTTCGTGACCCGGATTCCACCCTGCGGAAGGCGAAAGGAGGAAAGTGAGAAAGCAAACATAAAGTAATTTGTATTTTTCGCAACCCAAAGTTCGCCCCATGGAAGGCGGGAGGCAGAAGGTGAAAAATAAATTATAGGGTAATATTGTATTTTCTGCACCCTGGAGTCCTCCATGCGGAAGGCGGAAAGCAGAAAGTGAGAAAGGAAACATAGAGTAATTTTTTATTTTCTGCACCCCAGAGTCCACTCTATGAAATGTGGAAGGCAAAAGGAGGAAGGAGGAAAGTGAGAAAGGAAATATAAAGTAGTTTGGATTTTCTGCAACCTGGAGTCCACCCTACGGAATGTGGAAGGAGAAAGGAGGAAGGTGGAAAGGTCCTGTTAATTGCGGAAAGGGATTTTCTAGTTGTGGAAAGGACATGTTAGTCATGGAATGACTGTTAGAATAGCAACTAAGATTAAGAATGAATGTTATAGGAGGATGTTAGGCTAAATATTCACTATCTAATACAACACTTAATTGTCAATCGAGGGAGGTAAGCTTGTGAGATGCAAACACTATATATGCAGGATTAAGGCCTATCATAATCTAATCTACTCTAATATGGATTATTCTAATCTAAGAATTTATTCAAGGTAAATAATAAAAAGAATCCTGATCTAACTACTATCAAACTTATTCAAACATAAAGTCCTACTATTAATCAAAATACTCTCACATCTACAAAAAATTCAAATTCATATCCTATCCTAATTATAGAAATAAAAATACTCTTTAAACTATCTTCAAAACAATTCTAAAACTGAAGCATAAACTAAGAACTATCTAACATAACTTGGAAACTTGAAATAAACAAAAAACTATTTATCAACACAGAAAACAGAATAAGTTGTAGAAAGAAAACTAAGACACAGAAAACAGAGTAAGTTGCAGAAAACAAACTTATGAAGTTGATGTATCATTTAGAAAACTCTTCTTACATTAATATATTTTAAGAAGTTTTAATACTATTCCAGAGCTTACTGATTCATCTTAAAAATGAACTTTTTCTGTGACTAAAACTATTACAAACTAATTTATATTTTAAGACTAAAAGAGAGTAAATATAATTTGCAAAATAAATACAATTAATCTTTAAAAACTGAATTGAATAAACTTACAACTTTAAACCAAAACGAAAATAAATGCCATTCGTATGTCCTATAATTTAAAAAGGAAATATAATGAAGTTTATTAATCTATATGATCTCGATCCGGCTGACTCATGCATGTAAGAACTAGAATACAGGAATTTTAAACCTATTTAACAACTACATTTACTCTACAAGATAATTCAAATACAATTCATAATTTGAAAACATCATTACCTATTGCAACTTGAAAGGAAATTGGAAATTAAATAAATTCAGAACATAATAAGAATTAGCAGAATTTAAACTAATTATGATTAAATTGAAAATTGAAATTGAAACCTACAACAAAACAAATCAAATCTAGAATTTGAATCTATAGTAGAACAAATCAGACCTACAATACTAAGTATTTAAAACAATACTTTTTCAATCAACCTATCCTATTACCTGAGCTCGGTTCTAAACTGACAAGTACTATGAATATTATCTCATTACAGTAAATAAAATCAAATTCTAAAGTTAGTTGATTAAACACAATTCTTATTTTTAATGGGAACAAAAACAATTAGCTAATCTAATTATAAACAGTTAAAATTACAAAGAAAGGGCTTATGGTCTGTGTTGGTGGATCCCTACCAACGAGACCACAAGTCCTTGGAAAGTTTATAGACTAAAAAGACTTAAGCTACAGGCATATAAAAAATATTAGAAATATAAAATGGGTCAAGTTATAATTTACCAAATTAACTGTGCTTTATAAAAAAAATTGTAACTTTGTCATTTTCAGAAAAAGAACCAGCAATTAGCAATGCAATTCTCCTATGGGTTATTCATTGTATTATGCATCCATACATCATCATTATCCCTATCTACATACATGCTATTCTCTTCCTATTCTCCTGTTACATTTTCAATCTATGGCTCTCTTTATATAGCTCGCGGGCTGAGATAACCAATTCCGATTTTACAGCAATGACTCAATCTACTATTAATGATGCAGCCATTTGATCCTTTAAGTGACAGCTAACAATATGCAATTTGGTTTTCTTTCGAATAGCAGATATTCATCTCTATGGCATGTAGTGCCTAGAGATGAAGATTTTATTAATTTAAACATGATTCATCGGCGCATTGAAGATGCGAAATTGGAGATGGATAAGCTCGGAGTTTGTTTGAACAAGCTATAGATTTGGTTGAGCAAGTTGTTTATTTGGTTGAGCAAGCTGCCACGTGTAGAGAATCTTCATAATATCCAAGGGCTGTTAAATACCAATGTGTACTGCAGAAATCAAAGTATGCTGCAGAAACATAATTAGTCACAAATCCTTCTAGAAATAACATTTAAACATTAAATTAAAGGAAATTAATGAATAATCATACCTTAATAACTTGCTGAATATTTTGGGTGAATATGTGAAAATGTAGAAGGATTTGTGGGATAAAAGGATCAAATGAAGAGATAAAAAGGTGTATATTGAGGATGTAAAGAGGTGAAAAGAGTGTCAATTTGGCGGCCCAACACAAGATACATGACCCATGACTTGTATGAAAGAATTTTTTTATTTTTTTTATATATGCATTTTAGTGTGGTTGTATGGGTATGTTACACATTTCATGCATGCAATTGAAGAAGTTCAATAGGAAAGGTTGTCAATTGTATGCATCCCATGTTTTAAACAAATTAGAAAATAAAATATCCAAATTAGAGGACCATCATGTGCTACAAGAATTCAAGGATGTGTTCCCCAATGAAGTGCTAGGACTTCCTCCAAACATGAAAATTGATTTAACAGTTGATCTTGTTCTAAGAGAAGCGCCAATGTCTAACACCCCTTATAGAATGAGTACACCAGTATTATTAGAGATGAAAATGCAATTGCAAAAATTATTAGAAAACAATTACATAAGGCCAAGTGTATCTCCATGGGGAGAACACGTGTTATTTGTGAAAAAGAAAGAATGAACACTTAGGTTATATATTGATTACAGTAAGTTGAACAAAGTGATAGTGAGGAACAAGTACCCATTGTCTCGAGTTCTTGATCTTTTTTATCAAATGAGAGGGGAAACTTAGGTATTTTCAAATATAGACTTAAGGTCTAGTTACCATCAAGTACGAACAAAGAAGAATACATTCACTAGAAAACCTTTAGAATAATGTATGGACACTATGAATTCATAGTGGTTCCATTTGGTCTCACTAATGCACCAACTACTTTCATGTGTCTCATGAATAGTGTTTTCAACAAATACTTGGACAAGTTTGTTCTTTTTTTTCTAGATGACATTCTTGTTCACTCTAAGAATGAATAGGAGCATGAAGAAAATTTGAGAATGGATTTGCAATTTATAAGAGAGTACAAGTTGTGTGCAAAGTTAAGCAAATGTGTCTTATAAAAAAATAAGATCCATTATTTGGGTCATATTATTTCGAAGGAAGGAGTATCAGTTGATTTAGAAAATATTGAAACCATTAAGAATTGTCCAACTCCAAATAATGTAACATATGTGATATATTTTATGGGCCTTGATAGTTACTAGCTCACCCAGTCACTTTCTTGCAAAATGAGGGAATAAAATTTGAATGGACACGTGCATGTGAAGAAAGCCTCCAGGTGTTGAAGAAGCTTCTCACAAGTGCTCCAATTCTGAAAATTACAGGCCCAAAAAGAGACTTTGTGGTGTGTACAGCTGCATGTAATCAAGGACTTGGAGGAGTACCTACGTAAGACAATTATGTGGTGTGTTATGAATATAGGAAATTGAAGGAGCATGAAACAAATTATGCTACCCATGATTTGGAACTTGCATCCATAGTGCATGCTTTGAAAATGTGAAGGTATTACTTACTAAGAAAAATAATTGAGTTAAGAATAAACCACTATGGTCTGAAATATTTATTTGAGCATCCAACATTAAATTCTAGGAAATCTAGATGGTTGAAATTTTTATGTGAGTTTGATTTTGAAATTAAACACATAAAAGGAAAATAAAATAAAGTGGTTGATGCACTCAATATAAAAGCACAAGAAATGCATGTGGAATCCATCAATACTTGTCAATCATATTTATTGAATCAAATTGTAAATTATCTTGCTGAAGATGAATTATATGTGTAAATAAAAGATAAATTACAAGAACAAAATTTAGGAAAGAGGTACAATGGTTATAATTTGGAAGATGATGGGATTATTATTTATAAAAACAGAGTTTATATTCTGCATGCGGTATATTTGAGGAAGATTATTATGGATAAAATCATAAAATGCCATATTCCACTCACCCAGGATATCATAAAATAATTGCTTCGGCTAGGAAGCAATATTTTTTCCATGGACATTATTGAGTATATTTCTGAGTGCATGAAATGTAAGCAAGTAAAAGTTGAGCATTAACACCTGGCAAGTTTGTTGCATCCTTTGTCAACTCTAGAATGGAAATGGGAAATAATTACAATGGATTTTACTATAGGTTTTCTAATGACCGCGAGGAAACATGATTCCGTCATGGTTGTGGTGGATAAATTGAAAAAACCAACACACTTTATACCAGTGAAATCTACATAGAAAACAGATGCCATTGCAAATATTTTCATGAAGGAAATTTTTTCGATTGCATGGATTGCTAAAGGAAATAATTTCATACAGGGATACAAAATTTACTTCAAATTTATTGAAAAGTCTTGTTGTATATTTGGGTACACAACTGAATTTTAGCACTACCTACGATCCACAAACATATGGGAAGATAAAAAGACTTAATCATGTTCTCGATGACATGCTTCACATGCATGTCATGTACAAACCATCCAACTGGGAACATTATTTACACTTGGTAGATTTTGTAAATAACAATGGGAAATAGGCTTTGTTGGGCATGATTCCATTTGAGGTTTTGAATGGCAGAAAATGCAGGACACCAGTGACATGGGATAATCTAATAAAAAAAAGTGTAATTGGGCCAAAATTGCTTAAGAAAATGGAAGGAGGTTGCAAAACTTAGAAAGAATTTAAAGGTATCCCAAGATAGACAGAAAATCTATGCAGATAAGAATATAATGCACAGAGATTTCAATGTTGGGGATCATGTTTACCTTAGAGTGAGGCCAAGAAAGAGTTCCTTAAAGCTTGGGAGCTGTGCCAAGTTGTCACCAAGATATTGTGGGTCATTTGAATTTCTTGAACGAATAGTTCCAGTTGCATATAGAATTGCATTTCCTGTTAACACTAGAGCTAATAATTTTTTCATGTTTCTTTGCTTAAGAAATATGTACATGATCCTAACCTTGTGATTGATTGGGATGTGATTCAGGTGGAACCCAATGGAGTGTTCCAAATCGAGACACTATGCAAACTAGATAGGAAGGTAACGTTACTCCAGAACTGAGCCATTGGAAAGGTAAAGGTGCAGTGGAAGCACTTTGGTCCGATGAAGCTATGTGGCACTTGGAGGATGCCATGAAAGAGGCATACACATTTTTGTTCTCTTTTTGAGAAAACAACGATGATGGCGATATTCCAAGGGGGAGGGGATTATAACACCCCAAATTTTGACTTGGAATGTATTTAATCAAAATTATGTAAAGGATGCACATATGCTAGTATGTGTTCCTAGTGTAGAGTTCAAGGCCAAGGCCTAACTAGTGAATGGCTAATCTTGCATGATGTATATATTTTTATTTGGACCCAATGGTTTGATTATCATTCCAATTCAAAATGTATGTAAATATTATGTTGGAAAACAATGAAATTGTCCAAGATGGATATGTGAAGATCAATAGAGGGGTTATCATTCCACCAGAAAGGAAGAGGAAAGGAGGCCTGTGGGGAAAATACATCCTATGTTGCCAAGTGTCTACCTTATAACTCATCCAAAATTTTCCATGTGATTTAAATTGGCCAATTAATTCATTTTTTACTATTAACCCAATCATTGAATGCCTGTGTGAGGTCGGTGGGGAAAGTTAGCTCAAGTAGTTATTGAAACATGGAGATTGTGACAATTATGTCAGTTATCAACATCCCTTTTATTATATGGTCAAAATATATGTTAGTTTTATTTTCACCATCATGTAATATCCTTTAGATTCAGCAATCAATCTATCATTCTCTCATGCATGTCTCTACACTACATAGAGTTTTTCCATTGTTGTTCATGTCCACTACCAGACGAGCGTAACTCAAAAATTCATATTTGGAAACAAAGATAAATATTTGGGAAGGGAAATCATATGGATGTAGGTGAGCATGGAGGTTGGTAAATCTAGGAATCCTTACCCATGGATTTTTTCTACTTTTAGATGCTTGAGAAGTCATAATTGTGCTATACGAGGTTCTCCAACACCATACACTAGATTGGAATCTTACTGCACACGCTAGTAAGAATAGTAAGGGTTGGATTCTCTGAGAGAACTATGGATCAATGAAGGGGAACAAATTACATGTGTTGTGTGGGTAAGTTGGAAGGATTGCCATGGTTGTGATGGTTGAGTGAGATCTTTGTAGATATTTGTGTGTTTTTGGCTAAGCATAGAGAGTAGAATGAGTTGCGGGATAACTGAGAGAAGCATGTAGGTGTTTCCTTTTCCTTGTTGGCCTCGTAGCCCAACTTGTGGAATCCCATCAACTGAGAGAAGCATGTAGGTGTAAACCCTATTACCAAGGCGAGGAATTGTTGAATGATCTTAGTTGTCAATGCGAGTTTGGAAAAATTCCTAGGTTTGAAGAAAAAAATGAGGGAGACTGTAGGTCTATAATAGTCATGGTCATTGGATATTTTGTGACCATCATTGATTAAGTGAGAAGGGACAAAATAAGAAGAAGATTAATATTAATAAGAAGAATTGATGGAATCAAATTGATAGCTACTTTATTTGAGATGATAAATTATTTCCATATAATGTTGAATGTAGTTGTCATTGATGTCAAAGGATTTCAAAAATGACAAAGGAGTATCCAAGGACATGATGGCAAGGAAAACTCTGTGTAATGACAAGGGAATAAACTAGGACATGATGACATGGAATGTAGGATGAAGTTGGCATAGATGAAATCAACATGTTGTCCCCCATGCTATGGATGCTTCTCCTTCCAAGTTTGATGAAAGAAATAATACACCTTAGTTGACCTAATGTTTTGAAAAACTATCCAAGGGTCAACACAAATGTTCATAAGGAAATTTTCAACTACCCACCAAATGCATTCTTTGTGTAAATTAATTCATCAAATGGCATGGGTCTATTCTTTGGTGATATGTCTATCTATCCACATCTTTTAGTTTTCTTTCTGGTGGTCAAATGTGCAAGAAATTAACCTTCCAAAATTAAGAAAAACTGTGTTCACATGTTAAATTAAATATTCCTTAAGTGTCAAATGCATAAGGCTAAGGGGGAATTTGGAAATGCATGCTAGAGGCTTCCTGTCTGTCAATAAATTCATTAGAGGGTATCAATTTTCTCCTTGATGATTTGGCCATCTAGCTATGGTCTTGGTTTCTCATCTAGAGGTCACACGTGTGAATGTTACACTTGCCAAGTTAGTGAAAAATCATATTATCCTTAAGAAGAATTATTCCTAAAAAGTAAATGTGAAAAATCATATTATCATTTCAGAAAGGGTAAATGTGAAATATTGGTTCAAAAAAGTTAAAATACAAGCCCACAACCCGCAAACCGCAATTGCAGAAGTAAGGAGTTCCCGCAGATTATGGAATTGATGATTGCAGAAATATCGTTGTGGAAGGTTAATTATGGAAAGAAAATTTATGGAAAGATAAATGATGAACGGTCGTCATGAAAAGTTTGTTGCGGAAGTAGAAAGACAGGTTGCGAAAAGATAGTTGTGGAAAGCAAATTGTGGAAATATTTATGTTGCGGAAAGGAAATTGCAGAAGGATTTTTGTTCAACACTCCAAAATCGCGCAAGAAATTTATGAAGAGTCCCGATGAAGATACATGACTGTTAGATGAAGAATATTAATTCTTAAGCATGGTTTATTAATCATAAACAAAGTTATGATTAATAAGAACGGACATGACTGTATTATTTAAAGCAGAAGAAGAGTTAATTTAAACAGAGTTAAAACATAGTATATTAATAAGCTACAGGAACAAAGCTAATATATAAAACATAGTCTATCATTCTTGTATATTGCATATCTAAGTAGAATATACATGATATAATTAGTAAATAAAAAATTTAGTTAATTCTGTTAAACATAGTTATGATGAATAAAAGGGGTGTGCATGTATAAACAAAGAAGTGTTTGTTGTTAAGGGACGTGTTTGAAAAGACATCGTCTGTTGTGGAAAGTCACAAAGAAGTTCTGTGATGGTTCAAATGAAAAGACATGAGTTTCCAAGATTGAAGAGATGTGGTGAGATGTTTGTTAAAGGTATTTATAGACATAGCTTTGAGAGGAAGAAAGTGTCTCTGTGGTCTTGATCCATGTAGCAACATCAGCAGAAGACATAGACCAAGGAAGTTATGAGAAACCAGTGACTGATTTTAATACATAAGAAGACCTTGAAGTTTTATAAAAACATATTAGGGTGGTAGGGTGCTGCTAGGGAAGGATACATGCCTGCAAGGGGGTTATAGCCTCCTTTTAGTAGAAGCTGGTAAATAACGATGTTGTAGCATCTTGTGAGTTGTAGCTAACAAATAGGGGGTCATAGACTCCTTCCACTAGTAGCTGGTAAATAAGGTGTTGAATCATCCTTTTAGTAGTAGATGATAAACCAGGGGGTCATATCCTCCTTCCATTGGTATCTGGTAAATAGGGTGTGTTTTTCAGGATAAAGCACCCTTGTAACCTAGGGTCTGGGGTTACCAACTTACTACTAACTTGCAGACAATCATCTTTTTACAAGGAATGGAAAAAGAACAGGAAGAAAGTCTTGACTTACCCGATTAACGACGGTTTATCCAAGCTTGATCTTCTCTCACTTCACTCCTTTCCAAAGCTTCTAGGGATGCACCTCTTCACCTACAAAGAGAAAATCCTTCAAGTAATGTCTCATGCATATATATATATATCAGAGGTTAGATCAAAAGCATATTAATGATATAAACAAACATATTCATTAACCAATACAAATGAAATGTACACAATACAAGATTGGAAGAATAATTCTCTTTATTAACAATCGATGAATTAGATAAGAATACAACCCAGCTTATAAGACAAGGATTCCTCTGCAACCAAAGGACTCTGAGTTCTACTGCTCCAAGAATATGAAGGTGTACCTCCAACATAACTTTGCTCTCCAAAATTCATTAATTAGCCCTGACCCCAAGGCCTCTATTTATACTTTGGTAAATAGAGTGGTTTCGAAGGTTGGGGTGGTTGAGATAGTTGGGATAGTTATGGATTAGGCCCAAACTAATATCATCTAATCTCTATTTATATTTTATAATGTCAAATTAAGGTATATGCGGGTATTAATATAGGCAACTCGCGTATGATATGCGTGTTGCTCGAAGGGAACTCGTGTACGCAAGTATACACAGGTTTCAATGCAAATACTCACGTATGATACACGAGTTGCAATGCATATAGTCGCGTATGCAACCCAAGACTCATAATAGAAATATATAAGGCTAGTTTGAGGATAATGCATCAAAGGTCATGCCCATATATAGTGTTTTGGCCACTTCAATCCAAATTTGTCCTTTTGTGTACCAACAAGAGGAATTTCAGAACTCGGATAGAGAAGTGCCATTTTGGTTGATAGCAGATGCCCCCTAATGTGTGAGGTCAGAGGGAAGCGATGGCCGAAATACATTATAAGAATTATCTTGGAGAACTCATAAGTCCAAGGAAGCAGAGGAAGTACCTAAAACAAATACATATCAATGTCATATACAAAATCATATCTGAGGATGCCATTTTCAATATACTAGAACACTAGCTCCTTTACAATATTTGATTACATCATATGATACGGGTACAAGACCACGTATATTACAAAGGTGGATCGAAGCCACAATATACAATGATAAGTCTTCAAAACTTTGAAAGTTATGTAGGTGAACACAACAAAATCTTCTACAACTTAGGTTATAGATGTGAACCTAAGGTCTTCGTCAAAATCCAAAGGAATGAGTACAATCCAAGCCAGTGAATAGACGTGTTGAAGTCGAACATGGAAATGATTCAACAAATTTTCAATCAATAGGTGAAACTGACAACTGAAGCAAAGGAGCTCACCAATGGTGATAGTGAATCCTAAGGTACTATCGTCAAAACTCTAGGTCTTCGTCTTCATGAATTTCTGATGAGAAACCATGATGTGATGAGGAAGGAAATATATCCTCCAATGAATCACAAGAGTGGCTAGCATTTGGATAAGGCAAGATAGACACAAGTCATATTCAGATAGGATAATGATGGAATCAGGATAATAATCAGATGCAGGGATAAATCCTTGAATAGTGAGCACGAAACAAAGATGACCCAAGGCAGCTTTTAACTTTATATATAGGACAACTAGACTTATCTATCATGTAGGAGACATGATCAGATTCCACAGACATAAATGACAAGTGGAGGATTAAGAAAATCGAAGTGATAGCTGGACTGAAAGTGTAAACTGAGACATGAGTATCAGAAAGTTCAGAGAGTGCTATGTTCAAGGAGGACATGCTGCCACCGACTGTAACCCAAAAAGAAAACCTCTTCCTTGTCTTTCCTATTAAATTTTAACGAGTCCAGGAAATTAAACTCAGGTCTCTCTTCATTTTTGACAAGCTTGAAGATAAGACGGAATAATGCTTGATAATGTCACTTATTCATGGATTTTACGAACCCGAACTAGTACATGCTTGTTTGGTGTTTTCATGTTTAGAGAGTCTAAAAACTCCAAATAAGAATCCAGGGGGGCCTTTTTCATCCAATTTAGTCTCCTAAAGCCGAAAAAGTATAAAACATACCTCAAAAGAACTCTCTTAACTTCTGTAGAAGAAAAGGTGAACCTTTTTCGTACTTAGTCAGGGAGGTCCGAAAAAGGTTAAATTACCACCTACCCAACACTCCTTCAAGAGAATCATATAGCTTGAGTTTTACGAGTGTGAAGGAAAGCAAGGTCACTCGGAAAGATCCATTTGAGTACGAGGAATGGGGCTTACAACAATAAAATCGATGTTTATTTCTTGTTCTTTAACGAGCATGACAAACACATAAAGTACACTTGAAATATTTTTCATGTTTAGGTCCATACCATGAAAAAGAGAAAACTAAGCTCATACTAGGCATTCCTTTTCCGTAATTTTAGTCCCTCGGGTCTAGAAAAGTGATAAACCTATGCTTGAGAATACTCTTCTCAATTTCATAGAAAAGAGAGTGATCCTTTCTTGTATTATTCCACATGGTCTAATAAAGAGATAACCTACCACCAATGTGGATGCCCATTCACATATTCTTAACGAGCCTAAATAGACAAGTTTACTAGGTAGTCAAGTCTATTTTGAGGAGTTAGACCTGAGCCTAAAGAAACTCCATAAGGGTGGGGAGTCTTATAAAGGGGATAGCTTGTAAAAAGAGACCAAAATGAAGCTCAATTTAGCATGAAAATTAGCTAAGAAGGCTCCCCTAAACCTATGAAAGATGTGGCATGAGTACCAAATACAATCAATGTGTTCTATACTAGGGTACTCATGGAAGGGAAAGCCCTATCTACAGAAGAACAATGATATAGACAAGGTATTAATGGTTAAATACCATAGTCAGTGGTTAAAGTAGTAATCCTAGGGTTAAAGTGGATTAAGTATAAATGCAAAAATGCATATAAACGATGAAAATCCTACCCTATATGAGTGAAAAATGACTTTGAATAACCTTGGACTTGTTTCATTAGGAAAACATGACATGGCATTAGTTTGATTTTAATAAAAATTACAAACTATAGGTTAAAAACCCATTTTTTGAAATAATTTCTATGAATAGTGCAAAAATAGAAATCAAATTCACCATTTCACATTTTCACCCAATATAGACAAGTCTTACCTCTACATTCGATTGCTCGGTGTGGTAAAACTGCTAGACGATTTTCCAATCCACAAGTGCCAGGTAAATCAATCCTCCATGCTCTTTCATTTCATCTAAGCAAATTTTTAATTTTATGAAAAATTTGATGTTTTAAGCTAGTTTTAAGAAGGTCGCATTGTATACGCGGGTATGCAACGTAGATAGTCATGTACACATGTTTTATATGCGGATTTCTCGAAAGCAACTCGCGTATGATACACGACATGTCCAAAGGACAGTCCCCTATACTACGTCACATAGGAAAAGGATATTTAGGGTCAAAATCAAAGTTTTTTGAATGAATTTAATGTTTGAAAATGGCTTTATTGACAGGATGAAACACGGTGTTGGAGTGGAGGGAGAGGGAACATGAAGACATGGACCAAGATTCTCTTCGAAGTGCCCCCATGGTGCATGCATTGCAGCAAAGTGGGTTGCTTAAATTGTTTTGTACCTCACCTATGCGATCCAATGTCCACTTACTAGAGTTTTTGATAAACTAATGGGATCATGATCTAGGTGCATTTGACCTACAAGGTGAGATTCTAGAGATTACACTAGAAGACATCTATTTCATTGCGGGTTTGTCACTACGGGGATCTTCGGTCAACTTGGAAGGTATCAGTAGGGACGGTGACCTTCTAAATGTTCAAAACTATATTGACACTTACTGTGCGCCTGGTAATCAAAAAAGGGGCACTTGCATCCCTATTGTTCATATTCACAACTTGACATTACAGGTGTTGGTAAGCACAATAGTGAGGGTTGCAGGATCATCATCACTTCATCTTGAAACTCGAAACCAAATGAGAATTGTAGTGGAATTTCTACAGGGATCCTTATTTGACTGGCGCTCGAGAGTAATCCTGATAATGAAAAAGCAACTCTCTGACTGCAAGAGATGCCGACGAAAAAAATTTGGTTATTCTAGCATATTGGTGGCCTTTTTCTTTGAGAGAGTGCCCGGTCTCAGTCCCGCAGTACCTCTACCAGCTTTCTCTCCTTGTCATCCTAGACTGAGTAGGTGGGGAGAAATATTCCTTCACTAGGGTGGCGGTGGATCGGTTCAAAGTGTGTACGATGATGAATTCTACCTATGGTGGGAGTGAGAACTACCAGCACTGGAGCATTTTCCATATGCTGGGATGGATTTCTGGGGTGACAATGACCTTGTCCTCCCTCCTGGAGGAGCATGGGGAGCGTCAGGTATTTTAATTTTTCAAGTTTTTAAAATTTTAATGAATTTTTAATCATTAAGATATATACATATGTATACAAATTTTTAATCCTGTAAATGTTTAAAATGAAGATATTGGACCAGTCCGCCCTACTGGGCATCCTCGTATGTATGTGCGACCAATGCTAGGAGAGGTTCATGGTTTGATTAGGGTTCTTGAGGGAAATATTTCCAAGCTTATCCAAAGAGTACCTACTTTATGTATTGAGCAGATCCCTACCATTATGCAGGAACTAGTGGTTGGTATCCCACCTATCTAGATACGCCTTATGAGAAGGTTAGCCATAGCAGTGCTTGTTTACATAGATGCTGCTGAGGCTGCTACAGATGAACAAGATGAAGAATCCCAAGATCAAGATGACCAGGATGAGCAGGGTGACCAGGGTAGTCAGGATGACCAAGGTGGTCAGGACGACCAGGGTGGTCAAGATTAGACCTAGGGGCATTTTATGAATTACAATCCAAATTCTGTATATTTTTTGTATATTATACAGTTATGACTGGATCTGAGGATCAAAAACTTGACCTATCTATATGGACAGATATTCACACACACACACACACACATATATTGTCGATTTATTTACATGTGTTTTTTCAATGTGTTTGTTGTGTATTTTTATGAAATATGTGTTAAATTCCAATCCAAGATATAATTCACATATTCATAAGTTAATGAATTTTTATTTATTGGAATATGATTAAATGTAATAAAATCAAAATTTCTTTCCAATAACCTAACTTGCATAAAATGACGTAGTAGAATAGGGTTTCACTCCTGATAAGCTCGATTGAGCTAGGAAATTACCAATTGTAAGTCAAGCCTGACTTCCAGCTAGGTAATGCCTCGTGACAAGGCATACCATAAAATCTCAATGATGGCCATGTACTTGGCCACATTATAGGTATCCGGACTTAGGCAAGTGCTTCCAGAGGCAACTAGCTATCCTGAGGGTGAGATAACCCATGTGGTTGCATCCAGGTTGCAGGTGTGATGACTAGCACCATCTGCAAAACCTGCGAACCACTCAGAAGACATCTGTAACAACCAATAGATGATATAAGAACACAAACCGGGAAACTATTGTACATAAATTTATATACAGTAAAATACACGAAAAGAGTACTAAGACTAAGCGTAGTAGTTTTTCCGTATTCATCGAACAGGTTTAGAATCAAGATAGGCTCGGATTCCAAGTTCAACGATATATGAATCTATGCTTAGTAAGGATGACAAGACATATGTGTTGTGAAATTCCTTTAACAGGGCAGTTTATATGGAAATTTCTTCTAAAAGAGAATTTGCATCAATATGCATAGTTTCAACAACGTCGGGATTTGGAAGGACATTGGTAGAAACAACATCTTCCACTAGTCTCATATGGAACTCTTGATTTTCAATCCTGCTTAACTCTGGAAGAAAATAGGATCAATGGTGAAGATCTTCACAGATCTTATCTCATCTGCACATAGCTTCCATAATGGCTTTGTCAGATGGAAAAACCATATCTAAGCAATCTTTAGTATGCAAAGAGTTCTCTACCCAAGCAAGAAGATAGGCTTCTTTCGGCTCCTCTGAGACTGTGAGAGGGACCGGAATAGGATCAAAAGTGGTATGAATGATAGCTTGATAATGTACTTCCACTGTCAATAAGGGCACTTTAGGTTCATTACGGGAAGGAAGAACCCAAGGGTTCGTTCTATCGACAACTGTTGTAATAGAATTCCCTACACTAGTAAAACATAAGTAATTAATTGGAGCTGGAAAATCGAATGTTCCCATCAATGATGAATACATTCCAGCCCCTAAGCTCTCTGAAGTAGGTTTAACCTAATCAACCAATGGCATGGTGGACTCATAAGTTTCCATGCGGCCTTTCCAAGTAAAACTGAGTTGGTCTATAGTAACCAACTTCCCTTCGTGCGGAAACACTACTACCCGAAGAACAACCAATGCAATAGCAGACATGGCATAAGTCCAACTTCTCCCCAGAAGTAAGTTATAATCCAATGGTGCATCAATCACCTCTACCTCAATAGACAATACCTTCCCTGCCAACTTTATTTCGAAAGATGGTAGGATACCATGTGAATGAAATGACCTTCCATTGAAAGCAGTAAGTAGGGTGTTCGATGGAACTAGCTCTGGAGATCCAAAAGCCTTCCATCTAGACAAGGACATGACACATGTGGAAGCACCATCATCGACAATTGCCCTTCCAATGGTTTTTTTTCCATGAATAACATCTATCGATAAGGCCACATGATACGGTAGATGAATTTTGACATCAGATAAATTAAACTTCGCCATGAGGCTCGATGAATCCATGCTACCTAAGGCTGCTAAGAGTGCATCTCGTTGGGCAGGAAAAATATGTAACACCTATAAAGCTGACATCGTGTAAGGGGTTTGGGATAAATCTTCAACTACAGAGTAATTGGATATAGCCCTAGCATTAGGATTGTGTAATGTTTTCTTGAAGACACCTTTTGGTATCTTGGTCATAGTTTTGGCAAGTTTTTCAATTGTGAGAGGGTTAGAAGTTTCACCTATAGACTTACCCTTGTTTGGGGCCTCTGTCTCATAGTTCTTCTTCCTAGTATGGAGTAATGTCTGGGATCGAACCATGTTGATATAATTTGGGTCAGGGGAATTTGGGGTGCCCCCTGCTGCATTTGAAGCTGAAGCATAATTCTTTCCTTGGGGAAAAGGATCCTTTAGGATAGTCAGTTGTTGGCTTTTGAGCAGCTTCTGAGCTTAGTCTACAAGGGGACATTGATAGGTCAGGTGATATTCCTAGCACAACTTACAAGGAAATTTCACCTTCTTCTTCTCTCTTTTTCCCCCATCAGTATTGTTTGTGGGATATCGCTTGTTTTGGTTTCCCTCACCTTTCTTCCCCTTTTTATTTTTCCCATGAGGTTGCTGATTTCCCTTTTGGGAGGATTGTGCAAAAATATTTGCATTCTGGGGTGAGGGGGCAGCCTTTGCTTCCTGCACTGTAGAGTGTTTGATGGAAAAATCATGGAGTTGTTTAGCCAGAGACTCCATAGTGGGAGATTTCACTAAACCAACCACACCATCGACATGGGGTCCATGCTTAGGTTTTTTGACACTATGTGTTGGTCTCGGTGCATCATGGATGATTTCATATAGAATCCTAGACTAAGAATATATCGAATCTAACTGTTGGGACTTGAGGATATCCTATTCCTAATGTTACTTCCGAAGTGGACATGTCATTAGATATATACGACAATAAGGACTTAAGGAACCATTCTAATAAGAACTTGGGAGGAATAGTGGCCTTAATGAACCTCTTCCTCCTTCTCCACTCTTGGATGTGATCCAAAATATGAGTGGATTTGTCCTGCCGAAAGGTGGACAATAAGTCTGTCCCGGCATCATACTAGATAGGAAGTTAGAAATGGTTAAGGAACACATTGGCTAAGTCCCAAAAACTACCAAATGCATCAAAGGGCAGTTCAATGTACCACTTTGCTGTGGCACTAGTAAGAGTTCTTTGGAACAATCTCAAATGAATAGTGTCATCGTTCAGTGAATTAGAGGAGCACCACAAGTGAAAGGTGGTGATATGAGCCCCTGGGTCTTCACCAACTTTTCCTTCAAATTTTGGGATATTTGAGGGCAATTTGGTAGGAACAGGTGGCCTCGAGGCATCATGTCTCACCAGGTCATTCATTAACTTGGACAAGTCTGGAAAATTAAAGTTGCTAGGAAAGGAAGCTTTGGCTAAACCAGAGCATGAAAAGTACCAACTTGGGAAGTAGAAGGACTTTCCCCGTGGTTCCCAAATGTGAAGGTAGGGTTGCCCCCAGCTAGCGGTTGTGAAGTAATCGAACCTCTTTGGAAAGGATTCCACCCAAAAGTCGGCGGATTGCTCATATGTTGTGCAGTGTATGAATTTCGGGCTTCCCCAATTGAGAATAGGGTTTGGAAAATAGGAGCACATATCCCTTCACTAAAAAGTGAGAAAGGAGAGCTCATGAAAGGAGCTGAAACCGTCATTTGGAAACCTTGACCATAAGGGTTATTGTTTCTGAACTGCACTCCTACACATGCAGGTGTTGGACCTACATATGGAGTGGATGGGGGAATGTGCTCTCCATTCCAAGGAAAACCCTAGACAAATGAAGAGGATCTGAAAGGACCACTCTGAGCAGTGTGTGCAAAAGAAATTGAAGCAGAAGGTACGCTAATGATTCCAGTGACCACCCCACTAGACGTGCCTACTACATTTGTTGAAGCTGGTGGTTTAATTACCCGACTAGCTGGGGTTAAAACAGTAGTAGGTATATTTCTTCTAGGGGTGCCAACCGAGGGAGGTGGCACCCCTTCAGCCGAAGCAGCTGAGGTGTAGCTAGAAGGACTTTCTCCTACACTAGACATTAGTCTTCCCATAGGAACACCAATCATAGGTGGATTGAAAGGACGAACCTGGACGATCACTGGATCATTTAGGTCAGTGAGAGGTGAATTAAAGTTTCTCACAAACTCATCAGTTTGCAAGTCTTCTATCTTTACTGTGGTCATGTCAACCTAGTTTGTCCTAAGTTCTGGTTCACCTAGAACTTCACTAAATCCTACAGGTTCAAAAGAACCGTCTATGTCTAATCTCCGCCTTTGAGGGGGCAGTGGAGGTTCCACTGTAACAAGAAGAGGAAGTTTTTGAAACCTTCTTGACCTTCTGAGAGGTAGGTCCTCCAGGATTGAAAAATTGACTCTTCACACCCTAAGGCTAGCTAAACATAAATAAACCACAGAGAAATCACTACAAAATTTCCTAAAGTCACAAAAAAAACAAGGGGTATAAGATATGCTTTCCAGAAGAAAGGTGAGAGATAGTTACTTGGCATCCTTGAAAATTTTCTTAGGCATAAGCAGAGGAATCACCCACCACCCTCCCACACTTTCTACAAGGGTTACCTTCCAATCCCATCCAAGGTCAACCAGAAATAGCCTTCCGGTGTACCTGTGTATAAACCCTAGATGTCAAAGAGACTAAAGACTACCTTAACTATATCAATAGTCTAGGGGGAAATTCGCAAGCCTAGTTCATACGCATGGGTAGTGTAGCAAATCCCGAAACCCTATCTAAGACAGAATCCCCAGATGCGAAAAAACCTTGGTTTACACTTTGACAAAGAACCAGAGGGTTATCTCCTCAGTCCAAGCCTCCACGCGGCCTCGTTCTTAACTCCCGTTTGAGAGGAGTTTCCCAGATAAAATAAACATAGAAAAGGGTTTGCCTATCAATTGGCCAACTACGTCTGAATTTAAACACTTGTGGAGAGTTTAAACTTCATATTTCACAAGTCTAGCCTAAGCTAGTTGGTGTATGACCCTATAAAATAAGACTTACTAATAAATTTTAAATTATATCGTTCATTTTAAGGGTTGTTCTTAGTTAGAAGGTAAATGGCGTGAAGGACTGTGATATTATAGACTCGATAAGAAGAAGCAAAAAATGATGTATAAAGTAAATTCCAAAGCAAATTGCAACTATTTAAACCAAATTTATTTTCTTGTTTTTTATAAATGTAAGCTAATGAAATTTGACTAAGTATCAAAAAAACTAAGCCTTCCTTTTTTATAATTTTTGAAATTTTGTTTGAAAATACTGAAAGGAAAAATACTAAGTGCAACTAAATGCAAAAGCATAAGATGTTTTTCTTCACTTTTTTCAAATTCTTCAAAAACTATAACGCACCTAAATGCGAATATTTTTGAGCGAGTTTGAATAATCACAACATATAGAAAGAAAAATGAAGTATAGAGGACCCACAATAACCAATTTCAACCAAACAGGAAGAAAAACTTGGTGAAAAAACTGACTTGGAAAACTAATGAATAAAATCAACTAGATTTACTAAAGAACAAGTGGCTAACTGACACTACACAAAGCAGTACAGAGAATAAGGTATCTAAAGCCCTAATCACTGACTCGAACACACAACACTGAACTCATAGACCAAGAAGGAGGACCAACTTCAAGTCACTAGATGAAAGAAGATTCAAAAGAAATAAAACTCAAAGGCTTAACAACAAGAGAAAAGTATGGCATACAGGAATTTGGACTTACAAGATCATGACAACAACAGAAGACCACTGAGCAGAAAAATCAAACAAGACAGGGACAAGCAAACCCTAACAAAAATTTAATTCTGCTATAGGATATACGCTACTGTCTTATAGAGAAACTCGCGTACCATACGCGATTGTCTTATAGAGCAGCCCACATATACAAGTTTCTATACGCGACTGTGTATGACAACAACCCGCATATACGACAACAAAAAAATTCCAAGAAAAAATAGTAAAAGTCTTTGGACACACTATACTGTAATTCAAAGGCAAGATAAAAACACCACACTCAGGATCAGAGCAAAGACTAGTAAAGAACCTACAGGATGAACCCACAGTAGGCTGGACTCCCCAGTGGAGTCGCCAGTTCTGTTGTTTAGGATAAAGCACCCTTGTAACCTAGGGTCTGGGGTTACCAACTTACTACTAACTTGCAGACAATCAGCTTTTTACAGGGAATGGAAAGAGAATAGGAAGAAAGTCTTGACTTACCCGATTAACTACGGTTGATACAAACTTGATCTTCTCTCGCTTCACTCCTTTCCAAAGCTTCTAGGGATGCACCTCTTCACCTGCAAAGAGAAAATACTTCAAGTAATATCTCATGCATATATATATATCAGAGGTTAGATGAAAAGCATATTAATGATATAAACAAACATATTCATTAACCAATACACATGAAATGTACACAATACAAGATAGGAAGAAAATTTCTCTTTATTAACAATCGATGAATTAGATAAGAATACAACCCAGCTTCTGAGACAAGGAGTTCTCTGCAACCAAAGGACTCTGATTTTTGCTGCTCCAAGACTCTGAAGGTATACCACCAACATAACTTTGCTCTCCAAAATTCCTTAACTAGCCCCCACCCGAATGCCTCTATTTATACTTTTGGAAATAAAGTGGTTTCGAAGGTTGGGGTGGTTGAGATAGTTGGGATAGTTATGTATTAGGCCCCAACTAATCTCACCTAATCTCGATTTATATTTTTTAATGTCAAATTAAGGTATACGTGGGTATTAATATAGGAAAATCACGTATGATACGTGTGTTGCTCGAAGGGAACTCGTGTATGCAAGTATACCGCGAGTTGCAATGCAAATACTCATGTATGATACATGAGTTGCAATGCATATAGTCACATATGCAACCCAAAACTCATAATAAAAATATAGAAGGCTGGTTTGAGGATAATGTATCAAAGGTCATTCCCATCTATAGTGTTTTGGCCACTTCAATCCAAATTTGTTCTTTTGTGTACCAACAAGAGGAATGTTAGCATTCAGACGGAGAAGTTCCATTTTGGCTGATAATAGGGTGTCATAGAATCCTTTCAATAGAAGCTAATAAAACCAAGTGGTCGCATCCTCCTTCTAGTAGTAGCTGGTAAATAGGTTGTCGTAGCATCCTGTTAGTAGAAACTGATAAAACCAGGGCATCATAGCCTCCTAGTAGCTACTGGTAGATAGGGTGTTTTAGCATCCTCTCAGTTGTAGCTGACAAAACTATTGTAAATATAATTTTGCAGTAATAGAAAGTATTGGTGGTTTTCCCAATTGGGATTCCACGATAAAAGTTGTGTTCCCTGTATCTTGTTGATTATGTGTGTTGATGAATAAGTTAAAAGTGGTTTTAATTGTTAAAATTTATCAATGCGGATTCAGCCCCCCCCATTTTAGTATTGTCCAATATTCCAACAATCAGTATTAGAGGAGGATCCTTCACTATAATTTAATCATTGGAAGGAATATCCTATTAAAAACCACTATGGATCAACAAGAAGGGTTAACCACCAATAGAACTCCATTATTTATAGGAGATAATTATGCATACTGGAGTGTAAGAATGAAGTTCCATCTAATATTTCTTGGATACAAATTCCGGAGGTCTGTTGAAAAAGAGTATAAAGTACCAGACGACCTACCTATAGACAGAGATGAACTAGGCCAATATGAGGCCAATGCAAAAGCCCTAAATGCAATCTTGAGTGGGTTAACAAATTCAATGTTTGTAAAATTCTTGCAATGCAAGAAAACCAAACATTCCTGGGAAAAAATAAAAATTGTCTATGAAGGAGTATCCAAAGTCAAACAATCCAAACTTTAGACATACAAAGGATAGTTTGAAAGTTTAAAAATGAAAGAGGAAGAAAATATTGCAGAATATATTTTAAGAGTAGATGAAATTGTCAACGCTATTAGAGGCCTTGGAGGAGTAATAAAGAAGAGAGAAGTCATTGATAAAGTACTAAGAACCCCTCCCATGAAGTATGACTCAAAAGTATATACTCTAGAAGAACAAGATGATATTGACCTCATGATAGTAAATGAACTACATGGGATATTCACTGCATATGAGATGAGAATAGGACAAGGTGGACCATCAAAGAAAGAAGCATCATTTAAATATTCAAAAGAAGCAACATTTAAAGATTCAAAAGATCCAAAGAAGTTTGAATCCATATCCAAGAACCAATTAGAGAACCTATATGATGAATAATCTCTTTTCATCAAAAAACTTGAGAGAGGTACTAGAAAGTACAAACGAAAGCCACCCTTGAAGTGTTTTAACTATGGAAGGATTGATCACTTTTCCCCAAAGAATCCTTACCGAAAACAAGAAGATAGTGATGATGATGAAGAACCTTGTTGTCATAAGAATAATCAAAAGAGTAATACCATGTACAAAAAGAAATTTAAGAACATGAATAAAAACTTCTACTCCAAGGAAGACAGTGAAGATCAAGAGATAAGTGAATATGAATAAATCCTATTCACAAGGAAAATAACTCAAGAAAATGATTCAGATGTGGAAGGAGAGGTGGACCTAAAGGTTGAACTCATAAGTCCCCTTGAAGAATTGAGAAAGATAAAAATGAAGAACAAATATTTGAAAAGACAATTGTCAAAGTACCAGGAAGAGGCCGAGATTTTAAAACAAGAAGTTGTAAGATTCAAGAGAGAAGGAGAGAGGCTAAAAGATCAATAGTCAGTTAATGAAAAGATCAAGGATAAAATACAAGACTCTAAAAGGCTTGAAGCATAAGTTATCCTACTTAGGAAGAAACTGGATAAGAAATATGTTCAATCAAAATTTGAGAACAGCTCAAGGATTTTAGATGATATCTTAAGTATCGAAAGACCATTAAGCAATAAATATGGACTATGATATGACAAATAAAAGAAGCCATAATATTCCTCTTTCAGAAACCAAGATGAAAGAAGCTATGCTGCTACACTCAAGAAGGAAGAAAGTAAGAAATCTGCTCCTCTCTTACAAATAAAATATATGATGCCTAGAAGACCAATGACAAGTAGATATCAACAAATATTTTTTGGTCATTTCTACTCTTGTAATAAATTTGCACATAAAGCCATGAATTGCAAAGCATATGAAATGTTTCATGTCTATAAGAAGAATACACCCAAGCAACAAAAGAATTACAGGAAGACTAAATCTAGTCATCAAAATTCTTCCCAGATAATTTTTTTGAGAAGATGTGAAAATGAAAATAACCATTACAAGAAGAAAGATCAAAGATTCTCTAAATATAAAAAGAAATTATGTGGATATTTTCATTGTTGTCATAAGTTTGGTCATAAGGCAGTTTATTGCAAAACCAATGGAAAAGATCAAAGTTTGAGAAGGAAACAAGACATAAACACATAAAATGATAGAAGACCAGTAAGCATGGTACCTCATGGAAATATGTGGAAAACAAAGTCAGATTACATAGACTTAGAAGAAACACAAATTTCAAACATCAATGAAGCTTCCAAAGATGATGATGAGCATAATAGTGTTATAGATAAAAATGACATCCATTATGAGGGAAATCAAGATGAATATGTAAAAGAATACACCAATGGAGATGAAGATGATGAAGAAGAATATAGTGACGATGGTGGATGTCTCTTATAAAAACTTGCATGACCTAGAAGAGAACCTTGGAATGAGCATTAGAGGGGATATATACTCAGGGGGAGTTAATATCAGAAAATTGCAATTGGTATTTGAAAAATATCAATTGGTAAGAAGAAAAGACTGTTTTGAGGTTGCCATCAAAACAACAAGAAGAAGGGTCATAAGAAATACTTGGTAAATGATATCTTCCTAAAAAATAAGAATAAGTGTAGAAGTGACAAATTTAAAAAGAAGACTTTGCTAGAGACCATTAATATGGAAAAGTGAAGTAACATGAAAGCATTAAAGTGTGTGATCCATGAAGACCATGAAGTCTGTAATCCAATAGATGATGGAAATTATCCTTATTACTCAGAATATGGAGTCATGACACATA
Organism: Pseudotsuga menziesii; assembly: GCA_001517045.1. Taxonomy (NCBI): domain Eukaryota; kingdom Viridiplantae; phylum Streptophyta; class Pinopsida; order Pinales; family Pinaceae; genus Pseudotsuga; species Pseudotsuga menziesii. The sequence goes on along the minus strand of LPNX010129630.1, from coordinate 199,918 downwards.
AACTAAAAAATTTGTACATCCTAAAAGTATTCATTTGATCACATTTGTTTGGGATGATATTCCACATTTCACGCATGGAGTATTTCATAATCTTGTTGATGAACACATGTAAAGATTAATACAAGAACGGATCTGAAGGGTGCCATTTAGACAATCTTAAGGACTGTTTGATAGGGAAATTATGAACATTAATTTATATGAGTTGAAGTAATTCTTGATCTAATCTTTTAAAAGCAATTTTAACTACAGGACTGTTGACAGTGGAAGAAAATTCAAGGATGATATGAAAGATAAAGATGCATTTTATTGAAAAAGTTCCAAGATGAGTAAAAGTAGCAGTAAAGATTGTGAAGGAACAATTGGTATTCAAACACATACCAGTTTGATGAAGTTATTTCTAAATTTGTCTCTCAGAAGCATGCTTATGAACCTATAGCAAATCCTGTTGTTACCTCATACCAAGGAATTATGGTACAAGCTATGAAAGAAGAATATATTATCAATGAAACTAGTTAAACCTTGCTCAATGTATAAAGGAACAAGGACATATGGATAATAAATTGCTTTCATGGCATTGAAGACTCCTTAAGAAGAACAAGTTACATGATACATTCTTAAAGATCAGTTTATGGAAGAAAACTAATGATGAGTGTAAATTCTATCATAAAATGTAGAAAATGTTGAAAAATGGGAGGAACATTGAAAGGGGGAGTATATGAACTAATCATCCATGTTCTCCTTCAAAAATTCACTACAAGAAAGTAAACAAGGGTGTTAACCAGATCATACTACAATGATTAGTATCAAGTCCAATTAACAAGAGGAAGAGAAGCAAAGAGCTAAACTTATTAATTGAGGAGATATATTGGCAAGGGCAGTTGTCAAAAAGAAGAAAGATAGGAAATTATCTATCAAGATGGTTACAACAAGGTCATAACAAGTTATCTGTTGTCATTGTTGTAAAAGGGGGAGAATGTTTAGATGTTTCCATCAATACCAAAGGGGGAGAATGTTTAGATGTTTCCATCAATACCAAAGGGGGAGAATATTTAGATGTTTCCATCAATACCAAAGGGGGAGAATGTTGAATGTAGTTGTCATTAATGTCAAAGGAATTCAGTAATGACAAAGGAGTAACCAAGGACATGATGGCATGGAAAACTCTATGTAATGACAAAGGAATAACCTAGGACATGATGACATGGCATGTAGGATGAAGTTGGAATAAATGAAATCAACATGTTGTCCCCCATGCTCTGGATGATTCACCTTCCAAGTTTGATGAAAGTAAGAATCCACCTTAGTTGACCTAACGATTTGAAAAACTGTCCGAGGGTCAACACATATGTTCATAAGGACATTTTCAACTACCCACGAAATGCATTATTTGTGTAAATTAATTCATCAAATTCCATGGGTCTGTTCTTTGGTGATATTTATTTCTATCCACAACTTTTAGTTTTCTTTCTAGTGGTCAAATGTGCAAGAAATTAACTTGCCAAAATTGAGAAAAAATGTGTTTTCCTGTTAAATGAAATCTTCCTTAAGTGTCAGATGCATAAGGTTAAGGGGCCATCTGGAAATGCACTCCAAAGGATTCCTGTGTGTCAATAAATTCATCAATGGGTATCAATTTGATCCTTGATGATTTTCCCATCTAGCTATGGTATTGGTTTCTCATTTGGAGGTCACATGTGTGAATGTTACACCTGGAAAGTTACTAAAAAATCATATTATCCTTAAGAATAATTATTCCTACAGTTTAAAAAAAGGAGTACTGAAAGGAAGAACTACAATCCACAATCCACAATTGTGAAATAAGTTTTGTGGGAGACGAATTGCAGAAGCAGTTTCAAAAAAGTTGGAAGGCACATCTGCAATCCACAATCCACAACTTCATAATGGAAAGAACATTGTAGCTACATAATTACAGAAGTCATTTTTGAAATTTGGGAAATCCATACTCACAACCCCCAACCCACAATTGCGGAAGGAATGAGTAACCATAGATTGCAGAAAGGATGATTGCGGAAAGATCATTGCAGAAAGGGTAAATGCGGAATCTTGTTTCAAAAAAGTTGAAAGATAGTCCTGCAATCCACAACCCGCATTTGCGGAAGGAACGAGTTCCCACAGATTGTGGAAAGGATGATTACGAAAATATCATTGCGGGAGGTTAATTGTGGAAAGAGAGTTTGTGGAAATATAGATGTAGAAAGGTCGTCGTGGAAGTGGAAATAGAGTTTGCGGAAATATAGGTACGAAAAGAAAATTGCTGAAAGATTTCTCATGTGGAAAGGAAATTGCGGAAGGCTTTTTGTTTGATGCTCCAAAAGCATGCAAGAAATTTATGAAGAGTCACGATGAAGATACATGTATGTTAGATGAAGAATATTGATTCTTAGGAAGGGTTTATTAATCATAAACAGAGCTATGATTAATAAGAAGGGACGGGACTGTATTATTTAAAGCAGAAGAAGAATTAATTTAAACAGAGTTAAAACATAGTATATTAATAAGCTACAGGAAGAAAACTAATATATAAAACAGAGTCTATTTTTCCTGTATATTGCAAATCTAAGAAGAATATACATGATAACATTAGTAAATAACAAATTAGTTAATTGTGTTAAACAAAATTATGATGACTAAAACGTGGTGTGACTGTATAAACAGAGAAGTGATTATTGTTGAGGGACATGTTTTAAAAGACATCATTTGTTGTGAAAGGTCACGATAAAGTTGTGTGATGGTTCAAATGAAAAGACATGAGTTTCCAATATTGAAGAGATGTGGTGAGATGCATGTTAAAGGTATTTATAGGTAGAGGTTTGAGAAGGAAAAAAGTGTCTCTGCAATTCAGATCCACGTAGCAGGAGCAGCAGAAGATAGAGGCCAAGGAAGTGATGAGAAACCAATGACTAAATTGAAGACATAAGAAGATATGGAAGTTTGATAAAAATATATTAGGGTGGTAGGGTGGTTCTAAGGTAGGATATAGGATTGCAAGGGGGTTGTATCCTCCTTCTAGTAGAAGCTTGTAAATAAGGGTGTCATAGAATCCTGTCAGTTGTAGTGGACAAAAGAGGGGTTCGTAGCCTCCTTCCACTAGCAGCTGGTAAAAAGGGTTTCGAAGCATCCTTTCAGGAGTATCTGATAAACTAGAGGGCCATAGCCTACTTCCAGTGGTAGCTGGTAAATACGGTGTCCTAGAATCCTTTCAGTAGAAGCTGATAAAACCAGGGGGTCATAGCCTTCTTCCAGTAGTAGCTAGTAAATAGGGTGGCATGGCCTCCTTTCAATAGCAGTTGATAAAACCAGGGGGTCGTAGCCTCCTTTTAGTAGTTGTTGGTAAATAGGGTGTTGTAGCATCCTTCCAGTCAGAGATGACAAAACTATTGTAAATATAATTTTGCAGTAATAGAAAGTGTTGGTGGATTTCCCAATTGGCCTTCCACGATAAAAGTTGTGTTCCTTATATCTTGTTGATCATGTGTGTTAATGAATGAGTTAAAAGTGGTTTTAATTGTTAAAATCTATCAATACTGATTCACCCCCCCATCTCACTATTGTCCAATATTTCATCATATAAGGCATTCATGCAACTCAAACATTGGTGAGATGGTGAATTGAGTTATGTATTTAAATAAAAATATCCTAGTAGAAAATAGGGAATACCTCATTCTAAAGTCAATTTATTAACCTTGATGGTA
>LPNX010129630.1:162369-196193 GCA_001517045.1 Pseudotsuga menziesii | reverse complement strand
CCCCCCCTCTATCATGTACCCTTACCACACTATTATCATTCTTGCCTTGCAACTTCATGTGTGTTAAATATGATATGTAATTCGTTCTCATCGTAGGTGGGATAACCTATATCCTCAGCAAGGGTTTAAACATTGTTGATATGGTTGAGCATTGAGATTTTTTAGTTAGAATTGGTCTATTGGTATGGAAGGATTTGGTAATTGGAACTAAGGGCATTTCAATCTCGACCAAATATAATATTTATTTTAAGTGACCTTCTTTTAGTGTTTAGTCGGTTCGTTTCCTCTGGGTTTGTGTTGGGAGAAGGGGTGGGTATCTTGGTAAGGTTTATAGTTTGGAAGAAGTAAGAAATTTTGGCCTCACAAAAACTATGGTTGATCATATCCACCCAAGTATCTATGCAAATTGCGAGTTTATAGACATTAGAAAATTCTTAAGGAAATTAACTAGTCAAATTGATGATCTACATAAAGAGACTAAGCACATGAGAAATTAGATGTACTATTCTCTAAATAAGGTATTTTGGAAAATATTATGGAAACTTAAAATAAGATGATCAAAAAAATCTCTCTAAAACCGGAAATACATTATAATATAATTCTTAATTCCTCTCTCAATTCCCAATACTGGGTTTGTCACCTTGTAATTTCAATAAGATTAATTCATTAGGAGCAAGTGGAAGATTCTATTGTGAAATAGTCTTTTAAATCCCAACATATGAAGCGCCAATTGAGCAGAACCTTAGAAATTCAAAAAAATGCAAAATTTTGTTAGGAAAGAAACCAACAATGAGCATTACTTTTTTAATTCTTAAAGGTTCTTATGTATTGTCAATCCAATATCTAGTTCATAAAAATTTATAAATGTTAAAATTGTGATAAAAGATACAAATATGGAAATATTTTTCCATGTATATTTAAAAAAAACAACAACCAATCAATTTTGAAATATTTAAACTTGTAATAAACCATCTGTATTCCATACAACATAAAAATATAATATTAATATATAAATCTACTCTTATCTTTAATAAAGGAAAAAATATATTAAAAAAAAATCCTAATAACCATGAGAAATAAAAAAAGGTTTCTCTTCTGATTCGAATCTATATGTATCCATGATGCCATTTCAAATTTAAAAAAAATAAAAATAAAACAAATACTTCAATCGTTGACCCAATTCTTTTACTTAATTAAAATATATTTTCGAGGGCTATTGGAGGTCACATGACTATTTTTGAAAAACTTAGATGCAAGGTTCGAGTGGATGCCCCCAAAGTTGTCACTAATGTCCAGCTTTTTATATATAAAAAATTAGATTGCTATGGCTTGTCCAAGGTTGTCACTAATATCCAAATATTTATATTAAGAAAAAAAAGATTAGATTGGTATGGTTTGTCTAAGGTCGTTGGGAGATTTTCCATGGTGATAGTAGATTATAATATAATTTTAAGGGCCATGTGTGGTGGATTACAATATTGTTTGAAGGGCCCTTGTGTCCTGTAGGTCAAATCAGAAAATGGGTGAGACAAATGAGATAAAGAACCAGATATGACATATCATGATCTACTGTGCACACGACAAGTGGCTTCCATATTTCGGTACAAATTATTTTTTCTACATATGAAAGATATTGCTTCCGTTTTATTTATTTGATGTGTTGATTTCACATTGAAAGGGTTGATGAAGACCTTCAATGGTGTCATATTTAATTTTATTTTTAAAATTTAAAATTATTTTATAATTAAATTGAAAGTTAAGATAGATTAATTGGGACAATTTATGATCTCATATAAAATTTTGAATTTGGGTTAATTAGGTCTAGGTTTATGTTCTTTAAAGGATCATAGTTAACTCAAATTGCATCGGGTCTTTCATAGTTATATGGAATTCTATTATATAATAATTAAATTAATAGAAAACAGCATTGGTTATCTGATAGAACTTTATTTTTTCTAATATCTAGAATTAAAGTGTAATCATTTATCAATTGTCACGTGGATATCTAGACTAGGCCAGCCATGTATATCTAGGCTAGGCTATCCATGCCTTGAGACTTAGTGAAATAGTTTTTTAAAAAGAAGGGAGGTTTTATTTTATGTGTTTTTATATAACTATGGACTATATATATATATATCGGTCAATTTAATTTCAATATCATGTAAGGGAATTTATATCCCTTGAATGCAATCATATAAGCATGCATACAACTTACATACTTAGAATATGGAATCACATATGTCAAATATATGTTGATTGTATGACATCAGGAGTTATTCTTCAGACTTGTGAGTAATATCAAGTCGTATTTGTGAGCCATAGCAAGTTCTATGTATCTTCATATGATTGAGGTGATGATGTTGTATTGTAAATCTTGTAAGTAATATCAAACTGAGTCTTGTGAGTAATATCAAGACTAGACTTGTGAGTAATATCAAGTCAAGTATTCTCATAAAAGGTACCCTATGAGAATGGATCTCCAATTGTGGAGATGATCTTGTGTTGTATCAAGATTGTGGAACTCCATTTGTTGAGGTGGTTATACTATGTGATATATATTGCTAATCATGGTCACTAAGTGCTATAAGTCTCCTTTAGGGATTAGCTACCCCTAGAGTGAATTACTTTAGTATATGACTATATGGCCCAGGGTAATATATAGGATCATTAGTATGTATGGAATAATTCTTCTGAGTATGATATTATAGGATGGATAAATAATTAATACACATATGGACCATGCATTAATTATTTAATGATAATGAGATAAAGCATAGAGAAAGAGAATTCAAATTTCCCATGCAAATGTTTGAGTCAACTCAATTTACAAAGCTTCAATAAAATATGAATGCATTAGTCAAAGAATCAATTGAACTACTAATGAATGCAATCGGTTAAGTAAATAAGAGATTAATGTTCATCAATAAACATGCATTAGTTAACTAAAAAGATCCATGCAAAAGTTAATAATAGAAATTGTGCATGGATGGCACTAAGAGTGAAGCACTGATGTCACTTAAGTTATCCTATTAACTAAGTTATCAAAAATCAGTTAAAGATTGAGTCCAGTTCACATTCAATTCAAGTCAGTTAACATTGAGTTCAATTAAAGTTAACTTTCAATTCATGTCACTTAACATTCAGTTCAAGTAAGTTAACATTCAGTTCAATTTAGTTAACATTCAATTCAATATAATTAATATTCATTTCAAGTTAGTTCACCTTCATTTGAAGACAGTGAACATTCAGTTAAGGCTAATTGAGGAAAGGAAGGGCACTAATGTTTGCATGGAGGGATTTCTAGTTATCTCATCCTTGTGAATGCACTATGTAGCACTCTCAATGTGTTTACTGAGCCTCCTATGCAATACCTTTTGCATGCTAGGATTTTTTTACTTGTTATTAATATGCTAGGCATATGGCAAGTTCAATAGAGTTTCATACAATTGTTTTTGTAGGGCTGCATTGGATATCTCTTCTCTACTGCTGAGGTGATATCTCTTATTGGGAAATCTGCTTGTGTTGTAAAACCATTCTTTGCAAATCTATCTATCATACTGAAATAATTGTTGGGTTTTTCATCCTCCGTGTTTGGAGGGTTTTCTCAGGGTATATCTTGTCTCTAATGGTTGATTAATTTATATGGCTGATTTATGGAGTTGATTTACATGGGCCCAATTATGAATATGATTTATGTGGCTGATATATTTACAAGATTCACATGTGGCTGATATATTCATATGTGGTTTATTTATGAGATACATATGTGCTAAAATTGATTGATCAATGTTTTAAAATTCAAGATTCTCTGATTTTGCTCTAAACATAAACAACATATCTCTTTGTTATTGTATTGACCTAGAAATGAGTAATTACAACCCTACATGTGGAATTATGGAGTTTGGAATGGGCTTTAGAGGGTTGGTTTTCCTTGGCACCATTGGATACATAGTTAAGTTCATTTGTTTCCAAATTCCATTATCAATTTGATGAAGGCTTAGGTACTTATGATCAAAGTTATAGGCATATTAAAATTGTTGTGTTGTTGTTGGGTAAAATTAAAATTCAATATGTGTCAGTATGACGACCCTTCACCAATAGTTTAGACTCTTGTTGTTTCTTATATTTCTAAGAAATATTGATCTTCTATTCTATTTTTGGGTGGTTTGGTCATTTCCTTCCATTCTTGGTTTTATTTATATATGGGGCCTATTGGTCGATTGAGGCTTGAAATTTGAAGAATCTTTTGGTAATGTGTCACTAAATTGGTGGCCCATTGTTTATATTTGGCTTGATGCTTTGTTCAATTAGTGTCGTAAGGATACCTCTCCTTGGTGGGATGATGTTTGTAGTGAAGTGTATTGGGATCGCTAGAGGTTTAATACCATGGGATGTTCTAGGTTCCATGTGAAATTTCAAAGGGATATCCATGAAAGTCAAAGGATTTTGTGTAGCCACAAGGATTGGGTGAATCCACGGACCTGGCTAACACTTTTTAGCAAGCGCATTTCGGCAAAACAGAAAAACGCACCTCGGTCGAGGGCTTGTTAAACCCTCGACCGAGGTCTTAATATCTCAACCGAGGTTTTATCAAGCCCTCGACTGAGGTTTTGTTCAGCCCTCGACCGAGGTGTTTCTTAACCCTCGGTCGAGGTATTAAAACCTTGACTGAGGGTTAAGAAATACCTCGGTCGAGGTATTACAAAACAAACATTTTTTCAAAGAAATTAGGCAATTTTGAAGGATAGAGTTAGCTTAGTATGAATTATGTTTATATAGAGTTTCATCAAAAATTCGGGTGGTAAATATGGTTGGGTGTGTAGCTGGAGTGTCATTAATGTTTGAATTCACTCCCGGGATTTTGCTCCAAAGGAGTTTACATGACTAGGACCTCGACCAAGGTCATACCTCGGTCGAGGTCTTAACGAAACCTCGATCGAGGGTTTGTTAAACCCTCGGTCGAGGGCTTTACAAACCCTCCATCGAGGTTTTGTTAAGACCTCGACCAAGGTATTTAAATACCTTTATCGAGGTTCATACCTCAGTCGAGGACTTAAGAAAATAGACTTAGCCCACATTCAAACAAATGAAAAATTTTATGTGCCTTGCAGAGGTGTACACCCTGCCATTCCTAGCACATAATTGAGTGNGCGTTTTGAGGGCTTCTATCTAGCACATGAGTAAAAAATCAGGTTTTCATCGCCAAATTTGGCCAAAAAGTGTTACCCATCTTCATGGAATCACCCGATTACATAAGTTACAATAGGACTTCATGTTTTTAGTGACAACGAATTTCATATCAATAAACATCAATACAACTTTCAAAATCCAATGATAATGGGGACACTTATACAACAAAAATTTAAATTCAATTATTTGAAGAAGATTTTTCTATACTTTGAAATATGGTTTGCAATCTAAACAAGGTTCTCATTCAACTACCTCTAATGTCATATGTCTCCAGGATCTCTTCACGATATGCACTTAGAGAGATAATATATGAGGAAATAATTCATTTCCTTCTTGAGGACATGACCCTTGAAAATAAAAAATGACAACATAAAAAAGTTGACGAAGAGAAGTATAAAGAAAATATATTTTTTATTAAATTTCAATATTTATGCTTTGCATGAAAATACTTATTTTAGATATTTTCTTTCAAACTTATACTTTTAGCAATGCCATGCAAAAAAACATCAATCCCTTTTTAAATTTCGTTTTATATTACAACACTATCTGATTTTAATACAACTCTTTTTATACAAAATAATTTTTTTCAAAAAAATAAAATAAATAAAATCTAAATTTATTTTCACATAATGTCAAGACATGTTTCACATTAAAAATGACAATGTTAATCAAATTTCCTAAACATGATATTAAATTAATGTAGTCTAATTTATAACTATGCTAGGTCATTTTCACCACATATGTGGACATTAACATTTAATTACTCGACTCTAAAATATAATTGTCTTTAGGCAAGAAATATAAAAACATTATATATTCCTAAGAATAATCCAAAGAACAATGTATCAATGTGTATGTAGTCCACATCATTGAAAAAACAAGTAACCTTAATCCCAATAATAATCCAAAGAAAGGTCACTTTCACATGTGGACATTAACATTTAATTATTGTAATTTAAGATAAATTGTCCTTAGTCAACAAATATTACAACATTATATATTCCTAAAGAACAATGTACAGGTGTGGATGTAGCCCACATCTTTGAAAAAGATAGGAACAAGGAAACAAACAACATGTCAATACATTGAACCTTCACCCCTATATCGCCATTGCAAAAAAAACATGAAATTTAACTAAACAATTATTTATCTCATATATGTTAATGACTAGTAAAGAAGAAAGTGTTAAAAAAAATTATAAGGTACTTTAATGCAGAAAGAATAAATTTATACTTACAAATTTATTCAAAAGGAAAATTAAAGATATTATATAGTGGTTTGTCAAAATAGTATATTCATTTGTCCATTGGAAACTTATCCTTAGCCATAAATATTTAGATTAAATATAAGTCGAAAAAGTGTACTTCATATAAGTACTACAATCTATCAAAATAGATAGAGACTATAAAAGACTCAAAATATGCATTGAACCTGAAACCACAAAGTTCCCCTAAAATTATTAAAAATTAATATACCCATCTATCAGGTCCACAACTTTCTTTGAAAATTTATTAGCAATTATGTTGAACTTCCTAAAATTGTGTGAGAAAGTGATGTGAGAAAACTATTTATTTAAATCCAACACTCTAGAGTATCACTGCTCCATATTCAGGACCTATAGCTTTCATCCAATCCAAAAGCACCCTCAAATCTCCATCCACCTATACTTGATCAATAACTTGATAATTTGCAAACCAAAGAAGACCCCATAGAGAAAGTATTTAAGCTTTAGTATTGGTTCCCCTGCCACATCCCATCCAAAGAGGAATAGGTGATTGTTGTTGAGTTCTAACTAAATACCTACTCCACATAGGAGAGCCAAAGATGCACCATAAAAAAATTCAATAGGTATATTATCTTCAAAAACAAGCATAAAAAGTTCTCTAACATTTCTCTGATTTTCTTCCTTGTTGAAATCAATAAAATATCCAACAGTCCTAGAGCAAACAGAATATACAAATGGATTGATTTCTTCAAATATGGTAAGGTTCCTAGCTTTGTATACATTCCAAACAACAAAGAGAGGGAGTGCTTTGAATTGAGAATTCTTTTTAAACTAGTATTCCATAAAATTCACAAAATTAGTTGCATCATAGGTACCAAAGGCATCCAAGCACCTAAATACTTCTGTCCAAACCATATCAAAAAAGGAACAGTGAACAAATAAGCAGAAAATAGTTTTATTTTCAAATCTACACAAACTCCAAATATGGCCTGTACCAATAAAATCTCTCTTAAGAAGGTTTTTCCATGTTAATTTTTTGTTTTCCTAGCATAACCACACTACATTTTAATTTGAGACATGGGCATGCGAATTCCATAAAGGATCGTTCCACCATTTCTTTGTGACCCCCACATATCCCTTAGAGATAGCATTATAAACTATTTTTGCAATGATCTTTCCATCTGAGCTGTTCCATTTCCTTGAATTAATACTTACGAGTTTTTTAATTGAATTCTAGTTACTTAGAGATACAACTAAGAAGTAATCATTAATTGTCAACCCATGTTTTTATAAACTTGCAAGCTATCAGAAAAAATATATGTCAGTCACTACATTCCAATGGTTTTTCTAGACATAAAATCTCAGTTATGAGTGTTGGAGCTTCAATCAGAAGCAATTAACAATCCTAGCAAAAGTGTGTTTAATCAACTAACTCTGCAGGAAGAAGGTAATGTTGTTGTAACTTAAAGAATTAACAACAATCTAACCATAACTCACTCTTGATATCTCTTTTAAAAATGAACTAAACCACATACTTACTTTTGTAGGAAAGAAAAACTTCAATTATCTATTTGCAGGAAAGAGATTCAATGATCTAAGTTTAATTTTTGTAAAAGAAACAAAATAATCTAAATATATAAAAGAAACAAAATAATCTAAATATATAAAAGAAACAAACCATAAACCATCTAAATTACTTTTGCGAAAGAGAGTAAATCTCAATCTAATCTACATAAGGAATTCAATGACTAGACTAACCAATAAGAAATGAACCAATTGTGACTATGCTTGCGGGAAAAGAGGATTTATAACTAAACTAACAAATTTCCATAGAATTATATTCAATGAATGAAAGAAATACCAACATTTCCTAATTCGACTGCCAAGAAGTTTCTTGTTCCCAATCTATGTATCCATATCATGAACATGCATTCAACATCTAACAACCATCAATCAACCCAAGCATTAACATGAGATAAATCAATTAAACTACTAAAATATATATTAAATCAAACACACCACACTTTTATAAAATGAAGAAAAGAAACTAACTACAACTAGCACCTTCCCTCTGAAGGGGGGGGCTGCCTTCAAAGACAGGATCTGGATAAGCCACTCAGTCACACAAAACACTTAGTGCATTAGGAAACCAACAACAACAATATATTTATACAACAATAAGTTTGAATTCAATGAGGTTCACCAATTATTTGTACAATTTATGGATAACCTTCCCTGGAGGATATTAAGAGTCTTATATATCATAAATGTACGGGAAAGACCAACAATGCAATATCCATGATCTATGGTTACAATAGAATACCCAATATAGTGCATCATTGCAACTGATTCTTGATTTTTTACATACACCAATTCAAGAAGATGATGTTGTGCATTAAGGATGAAATATGATTTTTCTTCTCTCTATGCCATTGCAATCACAATAGATGCAAGATAATAGGGATTAGTTTGAAGATGACTCATCAGGATGCAAGATGCTTGGAGATTTTGCACAATTTCCCAAATTGGTTGCAGAACCACTATGCTTAGTTTCGCAGCTCAAAACGAGATGATCATGGAACATAATGATGAGAAAGAACATAATTGAATAGTTCTAACACATACTTTTCATCCATACCAAGTACTATAGTTGCTACTCTAAGTGATCTAATGTATGCATGTTGGGTATAAAATTTAGACTTATCTGCAAGCCTTCTAGTTGTTCCATTGGTTCTGCAACCCTAAAAAATAGGTTCCAAAACTACTTTTTTGCAACCATATCAAAAAAAAATTGCATAAATTCAAAACTATAACAAGCAATGGATATAGAACATGAAATCTTCTTTAGGTAGTCCCAAATCATTAGCAAATAAAAACTACTCAAGGAAAACATGATCATTTCTTACTAGTGCTAAAACTTGACATGTTATCCAAAAAGAGACTACTGACGGTACATGAAGTGGTAAAAAATGTGCAAAAAGATGTTTAAAAAGGATGGTAAAATATGGCATATACACAACCCTTCATCTCCCCCAATCAAATATTTTTCATGTCCCCGTGCAAACTGTAACTATGCTCCACTATTGGGGGTACTTGGGGAAGCAGTTCTACATTCATCACTCCACCTATAGGAGGAGTGTCCTTCTTCAATTTCTATGTAGAAACCCATATGCTTTATGAAAATATTCTATAACCCACTATCCTCTTGATTAGTGACAGGACTCCATAGTATGGGGAAATGAAACCTGAGACCAGTCCAATTGGATTTGTGCATCTACAATTACTCTTAATAAATCCACACTCTATCCAATGCCTTTTCAAACATCTTGTTGGTGAATGGATCCTTCTTCTTAAGCTCTAGATCCAACACGCCAATCCTTTTCCTCAAACACAACATGGCTTCTAGTCTATGAAATGGGATCCATTTTATACATTCATTAATAGGTGTAGCCTTGAATCCTTCCAATAGTGTGACAAATTCTTGATCTAGAATGACCCTAGTTCTTTTTGTAAATAGTTTCTCAGGTGAAGGGGAATCTCTTACTCAAAGAGTGTCCTCCCACTCTGTGAGTTCTGAAAAGGATGGTGCAACATTCCATTAGAGTTGATTCCTCTTGAATGCCATGAAATTCCTAAGATACTCCTTCCCACATGAGAGTTTGGGTCCCAATCTTTGTAATTGACCATGATTAAATTATCCAGGTATAATTCACACAAGAAATCTTTCTCTTCTTCATTAGTCGTAGCAAAATCACTGATGAACTGGGATTTTGTTTCAATCTAGTCTTAATATCCTGCTACTACTATTACAATTCTAAAGGACATCAACTACTCTTTTAATAATAAAGAATAGATACTAGAGGGAGATCTCAAATTTCTCATAGAATGTGTAAGATAGCTCATGTTGTGTTTCTCATATTTTAGCTTTTCAATCTTGATGTGGAGTCTCCTTGTGGCCAAGGTATAATCATGTTCTCTAAGCTGCTCTTTCCCTATGCATTGAACATTAGTTTCTTTCTATTCCTTATCATATATGAGTTGTTCTACTAGTTCCTTTGTTGTCCCTTGTAGCTAGGCTACAATACTTTCTAATTTTTGAATCCTAGCAAGATCATAAGGTTAGCCTTCATAAGTTTTGGTACCCTTTTCTTGTAATTCTATAGGTCATTCATCTTGCTCCATATTTTTCTTTTATTTGCTAGTTACAATATCGTCTTACATGGATGTCTCTTTTTCTACCCCATTTTGTTATGCTACTACCCCTCTGGCCTCCAACAAAGTCTCCATCCTATAGTCTTTGAATTGCTGCAATTCCTTCCTTGGATCCCTTAGCTCACTGGTTTATTCTTGATGTGCCAAATTCAATTGTGTATAGGCCCCTTTAAATATACTATATACCCACCTATAATTATTTAACAATAAAGGGTGAAATTCCCTTAGAACTATGGGAATCCCCCCTCGAATCCCCATAGGGGGACGATGTCCCCCTGCACCCCGCTGTTGTGATGAGTGTACAGTAAAATTGGGGTACAAACATGGCTAAACAATAACATCTTTGATTCTGGAACATCATGCTCCATAACCAACACATGAGACAATCTTCAAACCCTTGTAATTATCACTTCATTAGCCTTGATATTCAGTCATGTTAGCTATGTGTTTGACTCTTCATACATTCTGGTGAATTCAATAGCAATTTTATTATCGCTTCCCTTTATCTTGTCAAAGTAATCCAACCATACCTCATGCAAGAAAATGCTTTTTACTTCTCTTTTTTTATAAACTAAATCTACATTGTCTAGCTCACTTCGAATTATATTTCCCATTGCCCTCATCTTATCAACCTTACTTAATGGTCTAGACTAAATATCTTCATTTATAGGTTGGGATGTTAGAAGAGATAATGGGGTTATTAAGTCCTACAATCAAAGGAGGGTTATAATTTCTCAGCAAGGTCAATTATATGCATGTTCTATGATAATTTGATCTAGTAATCTCTCATGCACAGATAGAATTGTGGGATTGATAACTTTCTCAGTTTTGGTAAGTTTCCTCTAGAGGGATAGTCATTCTAGATAAATTTAGCAATGTTCTTCCCCACCCCAACCATGGGAAAACATGTCCCCACGTTTACAAGTAGTAAGGTAAGTTGGGATTAGCATTTTCGCACCTATTAAATACAAATATGGGGTGGTTATGTACCTGTCCTACCTTAAGTGTGTTCAGGGTATCGATGGTCATGTCCCCCATGGTTGTTGCAAATTTTCATGGGATAGGTCATTCACATTAATGATGATAATGGTACCTAGCATACCATCTTATTGTACCGACAGAATGTGTGCATATGTGCTGGTCTTGGAATTATAGCGGAACTATTTTTCAGAATTGGAATAGGATTTGGTGTAGATTAGATGTGATAGAAAGTAATTCCCAATGTGCTTCTAAAAGAACATCCACAATGCAGCAGATTCTACACATCTATTCTTCCTGTTATGGGATCCGTTGCACTGTTGATGTAGGATTTGTTGTTGTTGTGGGACACGTTGTCACTGATGTAGGATCTGCTACTACTGTGGGATGTGTTGTCGTTTCTGATGTAGACCTGTAGTGACTCAGAATATGTTTGGAAGAGTAGAATGGTATTTTATTTGATCTATAGTGGGGATATGAATGTATAATGAAGCATAGTGGAGGGGTTTGGAGTAAGGAGAGTGAAACAAATTAGATAGATAGGGTTATGAATATGGTCAAAACCAGTAGTATATAGAAATGATATGATTGGTCAGTTTATTGGGTGGGGATAACATGCGTGTGGGATATGAGAGGTGGGATGGTAAGGGAATGGAAGATGAGCTTAAGTGATGGCTTAGAACCATAGGTAAGGAACAAAAATTAGCAAGTTCTATGTTAGAACCAATTGTGAAAAATTTATACTTGATTGTGTAGTGGTTCTATAAATATTTTGTGGTAGTTAAAAGTGAGTAATCTTTAGGTGGTGTATGATTTCTAGAGATGAAATATGAAGCAATGAAACTGAAAATGGAATTTTATTGGTGGATAGAAAAAATTATGAGAAATCCTTCTACGGGGAAAAAGTAAAGTTTTTTGGTTTGTTTGGGTAGATTTTGTAGCTTAGTTGAATGTTTCTATAGAAACCTGTGGAAAAGCACTTCAAACAACTTTATTAGTACAAAAATATTTTTTTAGGTTTTGCTCCAAAGGAGTTTTTGCAGTGTATACATAGACACACACACACACACATTATTTTTTATATATATTTTTAACTAGATCATTCTACCTCAAAGTTTGAGACAACTATCTCAAAATCCTTGGTACACCAATAGGTAGTGATACTATGGACGAATGCCTCCTTGGATAGTGTATTCTTATAAATCCTTAATCATTGACCATTGGCCATGAGTAGAATTTGTTCTTCATCAATGGTTCATAGTTTGACTATGCCATTGTCATAGACTACTTCAATTGCATATGGTCCCAACCAGTGGGTGCAAAATTTTCCTTTGAAGTATTTGAACTTGGAGTCATAAAGTAGAGCTTGGTCTCCTGCATGAAAGTGTTCATTTTTGACAAATTAATCATGCCATTTATACCTTTTCTCTTGAAAAATAGTTGTGTATTCTATGGCGACCAAACACAGTTCATTGAACTCATTAAGTTGTTTCAGGATATTCTGCTGAGTTTCTGTTAATTCCATGCCTAACTGAAATGCAATCCTCAATGTTTTGATTTTATCCTCAATTAGCAGTGTGAATTGCTTCCCATATACCAATTCACAAGGACTCAAACATGTAGTGATTCTCCATTCTTTCCTATAATACCATAAGGATTTTGGAAATCTATCGGCCCAGTCTCTTCAATGAATCTACATTGTTTTTGTGAGTATAGACTCCAAGATTCTATTTGTGCTTTCCACCTTCCCATTGGCTTGAGGGTGATATAAATAAGTTACTATGTGTTTGATGTGATATCATTGTGTAAGGGATTTTATGAGTTTTTATGTGAATTGTAATCCGCCATTAGTGACTATTTCTTACGAAACTCCAAACCTAGCAAGTATTTCTGCATAAAGGAAGTTGAAGACTACCTATTCCATTACCCTTGGAAGTTCCCTAGCCTATACCCACTTTGTCACATAGTCTGTAAAAATCAATATGTATAATTTCTACCTGGATGGGGGGTTGATAGGACCAACAAACTCTAGTTCCCACTTGTTGAATGGTTCAACCACAATTTTGGTATGTAGTGGCATCTCATCTAACTGAATTGGCTACACCATTATTGGTAGTTGTCACATGTTTGTATACATTCATGTGCATATTTCAATATGGTAGGAAAATAATAACCTAATTGAATTATTTTTTGGGTATTTTTTTTTATTTACAAAATTTCCACCACATGGACCATCAATTATAGTGTTTGGGAAATATATAATGAAATTCTAGATCAATTTCCAATTTCTAGCTCCTTCAATGGAATTGTTTTGAGTAGATTTGTGACTTTTCATATGAATTGTTTGAGGGAATGTTTTAATGATATATACTTTTGTTATGACTAATAAAACATTTTATTTATATTTGGAATGGAATTTGAATGATTCTGACACGTGGATTTAATTATTTTAGTGATTCCTAGAATCACTAGTCAATTCATATGAGTAAAATTAGCTAATTTTGTGAGTTACTTAATGGACAGGATATGGAAATAAAGATAAATCCATATGAATGTAGGTTACCCCTACTATTATTTACATTGGATACAATAGTCATATATTTCTCTTTATTTGGCATTTGGAAAGTTAAATTGGAAACTATGTGCATTGCATTTTAGTTCAATTATTTAGGCTCAATTCCTTGTGGTGAATGTTAACTAGTTTTTTTTGGAATTGATGGAAAATATTACCTTAAGTGGAATTGGAATGATATTCAAATAAAAATTTAATTAGATTCCAGTGCACACTTAAATATTTTTTAATTTCTGTGTTATTTAGTTTTGGTTTAATGACATGGTTACAAGTTGATTTTGTGCAAGACTAGTTGCTTATATTGGAAAACTAGTTAACTAGTCGTGTGGACTCTCTTTCATAATTACCATGAGCAAATTATTGTAATTTTGGTAATTAGTAAGTATTTACATGTAATTATATGTTATTAATCCATTGGGATTTATAATTGATGGTTATTTGTTAAACAATTGTATTTGTGATAACTGTTGTCATTTGCACACTAAGTGTTATTAAGTGTCATAATTAACACCTTAATTACTTGTTAACAGTGAATAAGAATAATTAGCCGTTAGAAGTGGATATGATATATGATATGGATTGTATTTAAGGTCTTATGATGTTATATGATATTAAGAAACTTTCATATCCCTTGAATCATTTGGTGGAATAGTTATTGAATTCATTTTAATTTATTAGTAATTAAAGGGATATTGTCGTAATTAAAAAATGAAAAATGCAATTAAATATTCGTTTGACTAATTTGTTGTGATAAAATTATCTAATTATCCTTATAGATATAATGAGATATAATTGAGACCCTTTTATATCCCCTGGGGACATTACAGGTGGTATTAGAGCTACAGTTGCAACACTACTACTATTGGGCCTATTGGTCACTTTAAATTTACTTTCTTGAATAAAAGTTAAATGTTTCCTATATGAAATTTAATTATGCAAGTGTTTCTATCTTTGTGAAATATGAAATATTATTTTTTATTTTGAATATTTATAATATATTTAAAAATAATTATATCCTTTTATGCATTTTCCTTAGTTATTTATTTCAAAAATTGAAGACTAGTAAAGTATGCTTTATTTCTTCTTAACTCTAAAATTAATTATTATTTGATAAAATAAATAAATATGATAAGGGAATGTTAATAAAAATTATAATGAACATGTTACATCTCATAGTAAATAATTTAACCCAATAAGACCCAACAAATAAAAATAGTAGAGAATGAAAGTTAAACAGACAACCCCTTACAACCCTGAAGAGGAGTATGTACGAAGGAGGACTAGTAGTTCATCCTTTGACTTGGAAGGATTAGTTAAGAAATGTAATGAAAGGATCGCTCACCTTCAAGAATATATCATGAAAGAAATAATATCCTTAAATACTACCCAATACAATAAAAAAAGGAAAAGAAGGAAAACTTTCTCTATGATGGAATTTCCACCATACAGTTATCGTACACCTCCCTTGAGAAAAAGAGCTAGAAGTTGTGAAACTATCCCAACCATATTTTTAGATGACCGTAATAGTATAAGGATAAGATATGAACAAGGTCATTTGATTGGAGAATTAATAAATATTTAACCTCCAACCTTTGATGGAGACGCTAAACAAGGTGAAGAAGCAAAAACATCGTTAGTAGGGCTCCAAAGTTTTTTCCAATTGTATAATTATTCGTCAACCATAGAATCAAGAATAGATATCTATCATTTGAAGGGAACAACCTCTCTTTGGTGGAAACATTTGGTTAAAATGAAATATATTGATGAAGATAATATAACTTGGAAAAAGTTTAGAAAGTATTTTCAACAGGAATACCTTTCAGAGAAATACTATGATAATAAGATGCAAGAATTATTTGAACTTAAAATAGGAAATTTAACTATCGATGCATACGAGAAGAGATTTATTTTAGAATAATCAACCCATAGTTAGCTACCTTAGACATTAATTAATCCATTTTTGTCTTATTTTCCTAGTTTCCATGTTCCACCTTATGCAAGTTGTCATCTACACATCCATAGTGGTCAAACTTGCTAATTTTGACTCATGGAGCGCTTGGGAAAGCTCATGGAATCAAATCTGCTTTATTCTTGGCCTCCTAAGCACCCTTCTGCTTTTTCTGCTTTATTGCCTACTTTTTCAGTGCTTTAAGGCAATTGGGAAAGTTTGACTAGGTGAGGTTAACTAGTTTTTTGTCCTCCACATCCTCCACTCTTTTCTCCTATGAAAAGCATGTATGAGTTGTACTTCCATTACCTTTTATCTTTCCTAAGTGCTTTTTCCAATTCGTGAGCTCCTTGACAGTTTTGGAAACTGCTTTATGCACCTATGGGGGATTTGCTTAGATTTAGTAAGCCTGCTTTTGAATAGATTCGAATTGCCTCTTCATGCATTTGAATCCCTTATGTAAATATTTATTGTGGCAGCCTATGACTTAACAGTCTTGGATATTGTACACTTATTCAATACAGTTTAGTGTTCAGCTCCATATTCAGTCTCTTTTGTGAGTGATTTTGCATGTACAATTGATAATTGTTGTGAGTGTAATTGTTCTACCACTGGTTTCAATTTCCACATGGTATCAGAGCCTTTGTAGATTGATTTCTCTCCTTCCAATTTGTTTTTCAGGTTCAACATCATTGACTGGGAGCATTCTATAGACTGTCGAGACAATTTCTGAGCTATGGATCAATCTCAGAAGATCATCTTGACTCCATTTAACTTATTTGAATGGAAAGCAGAGATGGAGATACTGTTGAGAGAGAAAGGCCTCTACAGAGTGACTATGGCAATAGAAGCAAAGCCCAATGCAGCTGCAGAGAAGATAAAATGGCACAACAGGAGGGATGAGGCCTATGGTCTCCTGTGTCTGAGCATATCTAGAGACCTCCTTTTCCATCTTGATGGATTGACATCACCGAATGAATTATGGGAGAATCTTGTTGATCTTTTTGGAAAGACAGATGAGATGAGGGGACATCAAATCGAAAATGAACTGATCTCCCTGAGTCCAAATAGCTTTGAATCCCTGCAACTCTATTTATCCAAGTTCAAAGCACTTGTTTTGCAGCTAAAACAATGTGGGATTGAAAAGAAGGATGATCAGCTGGTCTTGGCCATACTCTTGAAGCTTGGCCCTAACTATTCAGTGTTTGTTTCGACCTTCTATGCCACAAAGTTGACAGCTCGAGCCTGGAAGATGCCTAGCCTTGCAGATTTCATGGAATCTCTCACACAAGAACAAGACAAACTGGTGATGATGGGCACCATCAAACCATCCAAAGAACAAGATCTGGTTGCTAGAGATTCGAGGGTGGATTCAAAAAGAAAAAAGAAATCTAAAAATCCACCTGAGCAAAAGAGAGATAAGAACAAGTCTCTGGAGGAGCCTCAAGGTTCCAAGAAGAACTACCAGAAGAAGAAAAACAAAGGAGAAATGAGCAAGTCCACATACTGCAGTAAGGGAAATCATACTGAGAGCTCTTGCATGAAGAATCAAATAGACATGCTGACCCAACTCCTAGAGAAGAATGGCATCTCCCTTCCAGATAGCTCAAAGAAGAGGGAAGGAGGATCAAGTTTAGAAGACAGAGAGAGAGTTCATGCACTGGTTGCTGGCACATCAAGCTCACCTAGTTTCATCATTGATTCTGGAGCTTCAAGACATATGGTTTCGACCAAGGAGGCATTCACCTCACTTGACATGTCAAAAGGTCCACCAGTAGTACTGGGAGATGACTCTCTCACTGAAATTTTGGGCAAAGGGAGGATTGATATTGATCATGGTAAGTTCAGAAATGTGTTGTATGTTCCAGGTCTTGCCTCTAACCTCTTATCAGTGTATCAGATGACCCACACAGGGTCTCCAAAGAAGGTCATATTCTCCCCTAATGAAGTTGATATCACACAGATCTCAAGTGGTAAAGTCATTGCAAAAGGAGTTGCAAATCATACTTCGAAGGTATACATGTTCTCACACTTCTTACCCTACTCAAACCCCTCTGCTCTTCTGATTCATGCTAATGAGGAAAGCAAGCTTTGGCATGAAATATTTGACCACTTAAATTACAAGTATCTTTCTGATCTTAGTGAAAAAGAGATGGTCATAGGGTTACCAAAGATAGAATTTTCCAAAGGAGTCTGTCAAGGTTGCATCCTAGGAAAACACCCAGAGCATAAATTTGAGACAGCTAGTCATGAGAGAACCTCTACACCCATTGAGTTGATCCACAGTGATG
Organism: Pseudotsuga menziesii; assembly: GCA_001517045.1. Taxonomy (NCBI): domain Eukaryota; kingdom Viridiplantae; phylum Streptophyta; class Pinopsida; order Pinales; family Pinaceae; genus Pseudotsuga; species Pseudotsuga menziesii. Next base: position 177,777 of record LPNX010129630.1, on the reverse strand, counting down.
TTGCTGTCCCATTCCCTCATATGTCCATGAGTCAGAACAAATATGCATTGACTTTCATAGATGACTTTTCTAGGTATTGCTAGGTTTACTTCCTGAAACACAAGTCTGAAGTTTTTGGCCTCTTCAAAGTCTTTAAGGCTTTGGTTGAAAACCAGTCTGGGAGGAAACTCAATGTCCTCAGATATGACAATGGTGGTGAGTATGTCAAGTCTGATTTTATTCAATATTGTGTAGATGCAGGTATTCAGATGCAGCATTCTATCCCTTACACACCACAGCAGAATGGTGTTGTTGAGAGGAAGAACAGATCACTGAAGGAGATGGAAACATGCATGATGGAGGCTAAGAATTTGCCACCAAAGTACTGGGCCAAAGCTATAAACTATGCATCCTATATCCAGAATAGGGTGCCTCATAAACATCTTGATGGTATGACTCCTTTCGAAGCATGGAGTGGGGACAAGCTAGATGTGACCCATTTCAGGATTTTTGGCTCAAGGGCTTGGGCTAGAATTCCAACAAAAAAGAGAAAGGATTTGCAGCCCCAAAGCCAAGAGTGTCTATTTTTTGGGTACTCTGAAGATTCAAAAGGGTACAAGCTGATAAATTTAAGCACAAACAAAGCCTTGATCGAAAGGTGTGTTCAGTTTCAAGAAGAACCCCTAGCAGCAGTGGAAGTTGGAGAAGCCTCTTCACCACCAGAACCTCTGAATGTAAGTGAAGAGATAGTTGAACATGATGATTCTGATATGTCTGATAGTGATGAATTTATTTCAGATCCTAACATCCCTAAAATTCCAAAATGGGAAGCCAAGACCATTCATGCAGCAGGAGAGCTAGCTGGAAATCCTAATGACCCTAGGAGGACTAGATCTCAATTTGAGAGTGCTATGTGCATGAAGGATCCTATGTTTGCTGAGAAATGCAATCTGATGGTGGAATCAGATCCTCAAACATATGAATATGCAGCAGGAGATCCAAGATGGCAAGAATCCATGAAGGAAGAGTTTAGATCACTCCAGAAGAGCAACACTTGGGAGCTGGTTGATCTTCCCCCAGGGAGGAAGCTAGTTCAGTGTAAGTGGGTGTACAAGACCAAATTTGCTGCTGATGGTTCACCTCTAAATTACAAGGCCATATTGGTATCCAAGGGCTACTCACAGGTTCATGGCATAGATTTCAATGAGACCTTTGCACCAGTGGCAAAGATGGACTCCATCAGGCGAGCCTTAGCCATTGCAGCTTCAAAGCAATGGGAGGTACATCACATGGATGTAAAGTGTGCCTTCCTGAATGGAGATCTCACTGAAGAGATATACATGCAACAGCCTCAAGGATTTTCTACTAACCCATCTCTTGTGTATAGGCTAAGGAAGTAATTGTATGGGCTAAAGCAAGCCCCCAAGACTTGGTATGCCAAGATTGATAGCTTTCTGCTATCACTGAATTTTTTTCGATGCAAATCAGATCCAAATGTATATTTGAAGTTCATTAATGATCATTGTGTTATATGTTTATGACCTCCTCATTACAGGAAGCTTAAAGGATGAGATTGCTTCCTTGAAGGGTGCAATGAACCAAGCCTTCTCCATGACAGATTTGAGGCTATTAAGCCAATTCTTGGGGCTTGAGATTGATCAAACCAAAGCTGGAATCAAGGTGCACCAGTCCAAGTATGCCTTGGATTTGCTGAACAAATTCAGAATGAAGTATTGCAAGCCAAGCAAGACTCCTTTCCTTTCAGGAGTGAAGCTTGAAGAAGCTGATTCTTCACCTATGGTAAACAATACATTGTATAGGCAATTGATTGGATGTTTGTTGTATCTTACACATAATAGACCTGATATTTCTTATGCAATAAGTGTGGCTTCTAGATACATGGATCAGCCTCATCAGATCCATTGGAAATCAACCAAAAGGATCCTTAACTTTGTTCAGGGAACAAGGACACATGGGATCTTCTATAAAGCAAAATATGATCTTGGTTTGATTGGATTTACTGACAGTGATTGGGCAGGTGATAGCATAAACAGTAAAATCCACATCAGGATATGTGTTCATGCTTGCAGAAGGGCCAATCTGCTGGCCAAGAAAGAAATAGAGTGCCATTGCACTCTCATCTACAGAAGCAGAGTACAGAGGAGTTGTAAATGTAGCAACTCAATGTTTATGGTTGCAGGGGTTACTTGGAGAGTGTGGCTTCGAATCAGAATACTCAACTACTATCTACTGTCATAATTAGAGTACCATTCGAATCTACAATGATCCAGTTCAGAAGCAGAGAACCAAACACATTGAGATCCATATGCACTACATCAGAGAGCTTGTGCATGATGGCACCATTCACCTACTCTTCTGTTCATCTTTAGAACAAGTAGCTGATATCTTCACCAAAGAATTTTGTGAGAAGACCTTCAGCAATCTCAAATCACTACTGGGGATTGCTGATCATGCTGTGAAGCATGAGTGATGACAATATTTCCAAATTTTGTTTTACAGTCCATGTTTAAGGGAGGATTTTCCCACTGGCTTTTTGCCTCTTTCCTTGGTTAAATGGACATGCAGTATGTAAAGGGTGACTAAGCCTTGTTGCTAGGCCCTATAATTTTATGATATATTACTCATAATTCAGGCTTAAGGGGGGGGTGTTAGAATAATCAACCCATATTTAGCTACCTTAGACATTAATTAATCCATTTTTGTCTTATTTGCCTAGTTTCCATGTTCCACCTTATGCAAGTTGTCATCTACACATCCATAGTGGTCAAACTTGCTAATTTTGACTCATGGAGTGCTTGGGAAATCTTATGGAATCAAATATGCTTTATTCCTGGCCTCCTAAGTGCCCTTCTACTTTTTCTGCTTTATTGCCTGCTTTTTCAGTGCTTTAAGGCAATTGGGAAAGTTTGACTAGGTGAGGTTAACTAGTTTTCTGTCCTCCACATCCTCCACTCTTTTCTCCTATGAAAATCATGTATGAGTTGTCCTTCCATTACCTTTTAGCTTACCTAAGTTCTTTTTCCAATTCGTGAGCTCCTTGACAGTTTTGGAAACTGCTTTATGCACCTATGGGGGATTTGCTTAGATTTAGTAAGCCTGCTTTTGACTAGATTCGAATTGCCTCTTCATGCATTCGAATCCCTTATGTAACTATTTATTGTGGCAGCCTATGACTTAACAGGGTTGGCTATTGTACACTTATTCAATACAGTTTAGTGTTCAGCTCCATATTCAGTCTCTTTTGTGAGTGATTTTGCATGTACAATTGATAATTGTTGTGAGTGTAATTGTTCTATTACTGGGTTCAATTTCCACAATTTATTGAACTGCAAACTATTACAGAGAAAAAATTCATATGGATTAGGGTGGACCACAACATAAAATATGACACCATAAATCAATCCATTCTCAGGAATGCTAGATACATAAAATAAACTAACACTAAGGGATATGAACCATACTTGAACCTAATGTTCAAAGAAGATCCCCATTGATCTCTTCATAAAAAATTATCCCTACACGTCTCCCTCAACAGAAAAGAGATATACAAGCATGATATATAAAGTTCTAGTGTCTAACCTAACAAATTGAATTTAAACATGTATACAAAGTAATTGCATCCATGGATACAAATATTCATAATTACACATGCAATTGGATGAGAAATGGATATTTATATTAATAAAAAATAGATACAAATGATGAACTCTATCGACACTTTATCGGAATCGAGAAATTGAGTCCCTCCACCCGGGCCTCCACCACTTCAATCCTCCATATAATGGAAATATTGCAAAGGAAAAGACAAGCTTGGAAAATAGTAAGGCTAATGGCTACTTCAAGGACAAAGGGATGTAGACTCAAGAATACAAGAATGGGTCAAAATTTTGCTATAATCTCTTTACTCTCCGAAATTCTCTTCCTCTAATGCTTCGCAATGGATTAATATATAGCCCCTCAATAGGAAATGAAGTGTCAAATTAGAGTGTTTCTCGGCATATGGAAGGAAAAGGATCAAGTCATTCATTACTTGATGGGGAAAAATCCAAATATTTTTTATTATAAAACCCAATGTACATGGGTTATAGTGGTGCAAGATGCATATACATGATTTGTGGACTTGTGGCCCATGTGTATCTTCAAAAGTGTTTTTTAAGGGGTTCAGTTGGAGCATCATGGAAATGATGAGTAAATAGGGTATAGTGAGTCTGCATCGGGACAGGGAATGGCCATCAAAGCATGATGTAGTAGGTGTGGAAAATCACTCTATAATATATTCCCCCTAATGTGTGAGGTCAGAGGGGTACACGATGGTCGGGATACATTATAATAGCCCTGAAGTGGAGTAATGAAGAACCAAGTGGAATAACCAGCCACTTGTCAGTATAATACAATGATAAATCTCTACATATTACTGGATATATGTAGTATACATAGTATTCCCATATACATATCAATGCAATAGCCATGAATAAGCATAATAGACATATGACATGAGTGGTCATCACCACGTACAATATACAGTGAAGTATGGTCTCCATACTGAATGAAGACATATGGTACATAATAAGGTACAATGAACTATGGTCATTGTAAAATTATAGCCAAAACAGGATCTACTATCCAAAGGAATCCTCACAATACAAAGAATTTTACAAAAAATGCTAAAACTGTGTAAAAGAGGCAAAATAACACATAGATATTATGCCAATAACTCTGATTTCTATTACAGTACAACATGTAAAAATGTATGGATCATGATAATATTACATTTGGATAAAATCATTATCCTTTGCAGGAAAATTGGTGACATATAAGTGGCAGGCTTACATTGGACCTCAAAACCCCCCTTAGTGGACCAATAGACTCCCAAACCACCTCAAACATTCACGAATGAATATTTAATGTTGGGAAGGAATTCTTGGTCACAAATTAGAGTATATTAGGAATGGTGTAGTGCACGGAGGAGTGGGAGTGGCTCTTGGCAGTCATAAATGGTCCAAAAGAGTCAAGAACACACAAATACAGTGCATAGGAACCCCTATCCAACCCAGATCCATCTTTGAAGGAGTGAGTGCAACAAGGGACCAAAAGTTCATTAATGAGGGCACATTATCTCTTGGTTGACCAAAATGAGGGCGTTGGGTGCATTTAATGGTCCAAAATCCCCAAACACCTTATGGAGACACCATAAACCAAGTTTGGACTATGTAACATAAGCGAAAATGAATGAGAATATGGTCGTAGGCAGTATGATGAATATGGTACTGGGTGGTATGATGTTATAACAACCCCCGTTAAGCCTGAATTAGTGTAAACAAATAAAAAAATTAGGCCTTGGAAACTAAGGCTCAAGTCACCTCTTATAAAATTTTATTAGTCCATATAAACAAAGTAAGAAGGAAAACCATAAGGTAATAAAACCTCCCCTCTAAACATGGACATGGAGCCAAAATATCAAAGTGGACATCAATCAACACCATGTGTCTCCCACCCTAAGGAGTGATCTAAGATAGGTGAATGTGTTGTATGTGAAGCTCTTGGTGAAGATGTCAACAGTTTGCTCTGTAGTTGGGAAATGATGCAATGATATCACCTGGCCATACACCAAGATCCTGATGTAGTACATGTGGATCTCATTGCGCTTTGTACTCTATATTTGTACTATATTTGAGTATATATTGATTACAAATTTATTTTCACACCAAATGGTAGTCGATGAATCAAATGAAAAACCAATTTCTCCAAGATTTCCTTGCAACCACACACATCGTGTAGCTGCATTCATTGATCCTCTGTACTTTAAATCATCTGATGATAAGGTAATAGTGTGTTGTTACTTACTTTAATAGAAAATAGGACCATGTGAAATAATTAATACATAACCTAAATTCTACTTTCTATCATTGGATTCTCCATCCCAATTAGAATCAGTAAATCCAACTAGTTCTAGTGGAGAACTAGCTGTATAGTGTATCTCGAAGTGTTTGGTTCCTTGCACATAATGCAATATCCTTTTAGACTCCTTCAAATGGATATCATGAGTCTCCTACATATAACTTGAAAACTCACCTACTTCATAAGCCAAATCATTTTGAGAGTGTGTGAGGTAAAACAAGCTCCCAACGAGTTGTCTATACAATGAGCTTTCCACCAATGGAGATGAACCAAAATCACCTAGTTTCTCTCCTGAAAGGAAGGGACACTTAGCATATTTACATTCATCCATTTTGAACTTTAATAAAAAAAATTTAATCATACTTTTATTGGCTGACTTTGGTACCTACATCAAATTGCTCAATCTCCAAGCCACGAAATTGTTTCAACAATCCTAGGTCAGTCATAGAAAGTGCATTAAACAATGAAGACTTAATTGAACCTATATCAGTAATACAACTTCCACTGATCAAAATATCGTCAACATACAATACAATGATCAGAATAGAGTCATATAAATTCTTCAAATAGACATTAGGATCATATTTTCATCTTTCAAATCCTTGTGAGAGAAGAAAGTTGTCCATCTTAGCACACCAAGATCCGGGAGCTTGCTTGAGGCCATAGAGAGACTTATTTAACATGAAAAAAAGTGAAGGATAATGAATGAAACATTCATTTTTCTGCATATAAATATCCTCATGATCACTCTTCACATCCAGATGGTGAACTTCCTATCACTTCGATGTAACAATGGCCAAAACTAGCTTGATTGAGTCCATCTTTTCCACCGGTGAAAATGTCTCTATATAGTCCACTCCATGGACTTGAGATAAGAATTTGGAAACAAATATGGACTTATACTTCACATTTTAACTATAAAAAATCATATTGGTCCTATAAACCCACTTACATTGCACTAGTTTCCCCTTGGAAGGTAGAGGAACTAACTCCCAAGTTTCATTGTCTTGCAAAGACTTGAAATATTCTTGCATGGATGTATTCCATATTGGGACATGTGATTATTATTCATATGAATATGGATAATATACAACCATAATAAAAAAACTCTCTGGAATATTCGAATCACAAGTGGAGAAAGCATTGTGAAACTGAGATCTATTCTTCCTAGTGTCTAGTGGATCTCCTACAAGATCACCAGTTGCTTGTGTGGTTTTCTCAGCCCATTTTTTCCTTATGGGTGACTCATGATATGAATACGTGTCATCATATTCACATTCCATATCAGAATTAAAAAAATCATAAGGGAAACGTCACTTACATCTTGATTGAGTGAAGGGTGTGAGCAATCCCCTTCTACTAGTTCAACCTCTTGTATAGGCTCTTCTTCGAACTGTACACTTCTCTCAGTGATTTTTTTATGATATGAGGGATTAAATATATTGTATTCCTTTTCATATTCATCATATCCAACCATTATGTACTCCTTTCTTCGAAGTTTCAAGTCTTTGTTTTCGTTGGAGGAATTCTATCTCATGCCTTTGAGCTAGAAACCCTGAGATGAGACACATCAGGATTGTGACCTATCTATGCCTCAAATGGAGATTTTTCTTATAATTATTTATGTGGAACTATGTTATAATAATATGAAGAAAAATTTATCTCCTCATCCCATATCTTAGGAGACAAATACTTAGCCTCCAACATGCATGTGGTCATCTCCTGCAATGTTCTGTTCTTTCACTCTGCCACACCATTTTGCTGTGATGTGTAAGGCACTCATTATTGTATTTCAAATGCCATTATCTTCACTTAGATGTTGTAGTTTATTATTGAAATATTCCTTTCCATTATTAGTCCTTAATACCTTTATCTTCTTCCTAATGAAGTTCTCAACATAATATTTGAAATCTTTGAAGATCTCTTACACTTCAGATTTCAGCTGAAGGAAAAACCCAACAATATCTTAAAAAATCATTTATGAATGTTAAGACATACCTTCATTTTCCTGTTAGTTTTTCTAATATAATTATCTTGATTAGGATATTTATCTAAAATAATAACAAGTACAATAATATACACAAGATAGAGAAGATACACAAGACATGAAAATTTTCACCAGGGAAACCATAAAGGAGAAAACCCCACAAACTACCTCAGAATAGTTCCATTACAAGACGGTATCACAATATGATTAAACCCAATAATAATAAGTCTTCTTCAACTATCTATATCTCCTCCTTGTCCCTCTCTCTCTCGTCATGCAAACTTGAGTGAGTGTGTGTGTGTATAAATGAGGGAGGGAGCCTCCCTATGTATAACTTTCAATTGACTGACCTATTACATGATTGGAGCCGACCTCTTACCCTAACATGGATAAATTTTCCTAGAGATACTATAAAAATAAATTAAATGATGTTACACTAGGGAATATTTCCCTGACTTACAATGAAGGTTTTACCTCAAGGTCCATACACAATAATGACTTCACGAAAGGAGCCAAACACATTTCAGATGGGGGTTCAACAACATAAAATGATAATATACATCAGAATATATTTAGAAGTTACAAATACATCAACACTCCCTCTTAAATACGAAGGTATTCTCTTTATCCACAGTCATCAACACATATGGTCTAGTCATCATCATGGAGTCATCATCATAGTTGCTGCCATATTCATCTTCTAGTTGATCATCGAATGTCACTTTCTACCATCGGAAGTTTCTGGAGAGCCAGCCATTTTTCATGTTGGGTATAGGCCTATTCATCATCTAGGTATTCACCATATCTTCAAGCAAGCCATCACGCAGGCACAACCCATGACCTTCTTTACATTTCCATGAAAATAACCTGCATCTCCTACCGTCATCTCGTCGTATCCAAATCATCTCTTTGTCTTGCAAAATACAAAACAAAACACATAGAGCATATATAGAAAAACCTAGATGCAGAACTCATGCATTCTACCAACATAGGAACATGTTAGGATCCAACCTACATCTACCACAATGCTAGAATTTCCTAGGAGCACACCAAGTGCATTACGTCTCTCTACGGTCAATCTATGTTCTAGCAACATAAGAGAATTTCCCAAGTGCATAATAAGTTCCTTGTGACATCATCATCTCCAACATGGGAACACACACATACAAGGACTGATTATGACTAAACAACTTGCATTCCATTCTAGGATGTTTTCTGTCGATGTCAACATCAAGGATTTATTACATCTGAACAACCTGCCTCTATGATATTTTTCGTTCAGAAAACCTTCAGAAATTATTACATCTGAGTAACCTGCTACACTAGGACCTCTTTTACACTCCAGATAACCCACAAGACTTATTACATATGAGTAACATGCTAAACTAGGTGTTATTACCATGAAATGCCACTTCTCTGTATGAGTAACAAATTCAGCCTGTCGTTGCACAAAAGGACACTATATATTGAAGTGACCTTAACCTTATAGATGGATGAGATCCTTGATACATGCTTTATCCTTCATATTTTCCACTTTTTATAAATGATATTGCCTTGCACTCGCGGGTCCTATCATAGAAACTTGTGTGTCACTCGTGGGTCAGCCCATATGCAACCCGCAAGTCATCTCTAAAAAGTTGTAATCATGAATTCCCTTGAGGAAAGTTGTGAGTCACTCGCAAGTTTCCTCATATATAACCATGAGTTCCATTAAAACAAGTTTAAAAATAAAAGGATGATTAGTTTAGGCATTTGGGTCCGGATTGGTAGCTTTCCTAACTCCCCTAACCATATTAGGCCTCGAATCCTCTCCTCACCAACAACTATAAAGAGAGGGAAGGGGTATAGGATAGAGGGGGAAATTTTGAGAGCAAGGTTATGCTTGAGGAATCTATTGGAGAGAAGAGCAAGGAGGACTTAGGTCTTGGTCCGTAGAATAAGCTTGTCTTAGACATGGTTGTAATGTTTCTTGAACTTCATCAATAAATAGTTTTTTTCTTCCATATTTGACTTCGTACATGCTTTTATTGTTATGAATCAAGGTTTATATTGTTAATTTTTTCTAAAGGAAGTTGTAATATGTTCATGTTTATTTATATAAAAATAGAAGATACTGTGGAGAAATACCAATCTTTGTTTCAGGTGTTGAAGATCAAAAGGCCAAGGAGCATATGAGGAGGAGATCTAAAGATTGGATCAACCATCTAGAAAAAGGTGCATGTCCTATTAACTCCATTTCTCTTATATATGTTTCTAAAACCTATATGTCTACAAGTCACACCCATAGTATGTTGGTGACCCTAGTACCCCAAGTCATAAGGTATATATCCCTCACAACAGAAGTGGCGACTTTGTTGAGGAGTCTAGTTTGTGTTGGGGTCTCTTCAATCAAGTTTTTTGTCCATTTTTTGTCCTCTCTGTTTATGTACGTGGTTTCCAAGTATTGTTTTTCAGCCAGGTATTTTTAGACCTTTAGGGTTCTTTCCCTTGTTATTTTTCTTTTTGAAAATTTTAGGAACCACTACGGGTTTCTAATACTTGCAGTTGCAATTTCTTGGTAAAATCATGGGTTGGCTTGAGTACAGTCACAAGTGACTCATGGTTTTGTTAAAGAACAATCATGATTCCCTGTAGATGGGTATACAAAAATCTAGGGTTTGTATCCTTTGAGTGTTTGTGATATCCCAACTTCCTGTAAGGTTGTGCCTTGATCCTTTACTGGTCTATTTCCTGTTGCAAATCTCTGTTATTGGGATTTTTATAAGTCCTCTTTTGGGTAGGTTAGGTTGAATGTGTGTGTATGGTTTCTTTTATGTCTTCCCTCTTGGCACCTATGGTTGAAGTCTTGTAGTTCCTGAGTGTTCTGATCTCTTTCAGTACCTGTATCTGCTCATCTTTTGTCTGATTGCTTTATTAGTTGTTTTGACTTTTACTTCTTCCAAATTTTGATCTACCTTGTTTCCAACTTCAAGTAGTTCAATCCAAGTAGGTTTTTGGCCCAACTTTGCAAAGTCTTCAAGGTTGTGATTGTGAGAACTTTTTAGTGAATCTTGCATTTACATATGTTCATATTTCTAATTCCTTACTTGATAAAGTGCATTAAGTTGCATTTAGCTTTTTATTTTTGAAAAAAAAAACAAAGCATTTAGTTGCATTGATAGTATTAGATAGGATCATTGTACGTTTGTTTTTGAATTGTTTTCAAAAAAGAAAAAGTAAAAAAAGTGTTTTGTTTTTCAAAGTTCATTAAGTAAATTTCATTTGTTTTGAAAAAAGGAAAAAGAATTTGAATAGAAATTGTAATTTGAAATTTTTACATCATTTTATGCTTTTTCTTTCAATTGAGTCTTAACATCACAAGCTTCATTTCCACTACCATGAATAAAAACAACCCTAAAAAAAATGCTATTAATTAAAATTAACTAGTAACATTTTCTTTCTAGGGACTACATCAACTAGCTTAGGCTAGGATCTTAGAATAAGTCATCTATGTTGGAGTCATTTACACAACATGCACACTTAATTTGGTCAATTTGGCCTTGTTAAACCACTATCCTAAGTTTAATTGACTTAATCGGCATCAGATGAGCACACTATGACATCAACATGAGCACACCCATGCCTACCTTCAATCAAGGAGGCCAATTGGGCCTTCTCCTCTAATCAGAGAGGCTAACTGGTTTTCCTCCTTCAATCGACGATCCATTTTGGGGTGATCTGAGTGTCATAAATGCACCTAATTGCTAACTAATTGTTACAATCAGTTAATTCAAGTGATGAAGGCACCTCCATTCATTTATTTGATTATTTTTATTATTATTTATGAACTGGAGACAACTAGGGCGCCTCCAACCACTTTTGATGACCAGTTTGACTTCAGTTAACCTCATCAGGGTTCATTGGAGTTAATGATGCGATACCACTTATTGATTGGCATGCAGTGACATGTGTCTGAGCTAATTTCAGTTAGACTTAGTCATCCATTGCACTCCGATACAATTAGGGCTTAGTTGATTCAATCACGACTTGATTAGTGGCTTAACTAGGTGTGTTGACTTGGCTGACATTCAATTAAGCTACACCCATTCATTCAAGTCGAATGAACTCCTTGGGAATTTGAATTATCTTGGAATTCATGCACCTTGCATGATCATTGTATTGTATTACTCATTATTTATTGAATATATAGATTTGCTACTCCAATTGTAGCACCATTATCCCATTTTCATGCTTAATTGTCTGAAATCTCTTATGAGACTGTGTTTTAGTCCCTATATTACTGTGACAGATTAATATGGTATAAGATCTCATGGTAGGACGAAGCTCAAATCTCTAAAAAAAATGGTTTTTGACAAATCTTGCATGAAAAATTGAGCAAAAGCTCAAAATTCCAGCACTGCACATGAAGCCAAGGCTTACCACTTAATACCCCAAGTTAAGGAATTGTTGATCAAGCTTGCTTGATCAACTATGCTGGGTGTGATGAAATCCTAAAATGTGGAGTTTGTTTGACCTTACGGTGCCCATTTTGTTGTGCTTTGCAGGTTTCAACAGGTGAAAAGCATTCGCTATAGTAGTTTGAGATGGCTTCTTCCATCGAACTCTTGAATTCGTTCAATTTCCATTCATGGAAAGGAGATATGGAGATCTAGCTACATGCCAGAGGACTCTACCGGGTCACTATGGACACTGAATAAGAGCCTACTCATGTGATAGACAAATCTAGTGTAACTTCCCCGACCCTCTGATCGGCGAAGAGGACGCTACCAAACAATAAAAAACCTCCGGGCAACTAGCCCCATTAACACAAACATGCATAAATGATGATATAAAATGCTTAGAACATAAAACATGCTAAGATGCGTAAAACATACAATGATGCATAGTTACTCAACATACAGCGGAAGCAAACATATACATTCCAGCATCAACATGCTCATCATTATGGTTCATTAGACATTAGATAGTAATGTAAATGTAGAAGCAAAATGGATAGGAATGCTTATCTTATAAATATCTTGTCCCACAACTAGCTATGTCCATGCAACGTTCCACCCAACCATAGGCCAGTGCGCTCATCAATCTCTCAGCAACACTGCCACCCACGACCTGGGCATGATTCCTCAAGGAATAAGGGTCAAAGAAGGCTTACACATAGCCAAGGTACACAAAGCAGCCAAGCCCACACATTAGGGTTTATCAAGCCGTCAAGGAGCTAGGAAAGGATAAATGTTGAGCTGGTGGCCTCAATGGAGAGCTAAGGATGCCTACACCAGATTTAACCTAACTTCTAAGACATCCATACACCCATCAACAGGAATCAGTTTTTTCTCTGCTTCACAGTCCCTCAGGCCCTGACTTCCCTTTCCAATACTCTTCAAGGGTTGTGGAGAAGAAAGGCAACAGTCTAACTCTACCTGAGTGGCTCCAAACACCAATTTTCTCAAGCATACCCAACCTCTAATCCTACTCTCAGCAGTTCGAATACCAACCACTGCATACCACAACAAAACAAATAGTTCACAACTCTGTGAAGAAGATGAAGACAACAGGGTGACAACCCCAAATGAAAAGGTCAACCCAACTCAAGTCAACAAGACGAATTAGAGTTGTTCTTGGCCCTAGTGTGGTCAAAACAACTCAGTGGAAACCCCACAAGGTACTTGCATACACAGCAACCCAAAAAAAAACTAGGGAAAGAACAACAACCCCAAATCTCACAATGAAAACAACAGCAACATTACACAGTCCGCAAAAGGAAAGAAAACAAACTCCTAGCATAGACAGGGGAAAACATCAACGCAGACCACAATCGGCAACATACACGAACGCAATCGGAAAGGAGACATACACCTACTACCGAAACTAGCATGGGACACACAGGAACACAGCCGCGAGCGTGAATGGCTCCTACACCCGAAAATCCTGAGTGACAACCACGATTTCTCCCACTCCTTGTGTGAGGAAACCAACGCAGAATTACTGTATGTGAGAAGGTGAGAGAGAATGACTCTCTGTGTGTGGATGGACAACTAATGGAGAATCCCCCAAAATGGTGTGCATGAGGAAGCAGTCCTCCCTGCGTGAAGGGAAAAACTTATACAGACCACAATCTTCCAAAAAACGAATGGAGAGCCAACCCACTACCCGCATGAGGGTAACAATGAATATCTCCCACCTATCCATGAAGAGAACCCTCTGCGTGAGGATGGACCAAACCAAAACAATGGAAGAATGGAGAGAGTGGAAAGAGTGGGGAGAAAATGGAAGGTCGCTTCTCTGCCCCAGTGATGTGAAGAGGAAGAATCCGCTAGTGGAGTGGGCACGTGGGAAAGGACTGACAGTCCTACCACACCCACCACTACTCAGCAATAACTGTCCCAACTAACAAACAATAGAATTTTAAATGGGTGGTTGACACATGGTAAACTCCCATTGATCCCCACGGGTTCGACAACCCCCCCATTAACCTTAGGAATCATGCCCTTTTCATTTAACATTGCACTGTCGTAGCTGGTTATAGGTTTATTTTAATTGATGTACATATTTACATGATTCCCAAAACTATAATGTGCCGGATAGCATGATATACCATCGGCAACGATCCCCATTGTCGAAACATACACAACCAACTTGATGGTGGGGCTTTTTCCTTTAGCTCCTCACCACGATTAATTACAACATATACATCATGTATCCTTTAATGCAAATGGGGTCAAAATTAGGACATTACAATCCCCTCCCCCTTGGAATAACACCGTCCTTGGTGTTCCAATACATAGGAATACATATACATTTTACACATCAAAATTTCAAAATTTTGCAAATCTGTCCCATGCTCAATTATTTACTTTGAACTTTCAGGACCAAGCCCCTCGGCTTCCATGAGCTTCTCCTGCTGGTTCTCAGCTTTCAGCTCATCCCCAAGTCGAGGAACTTTGTGGCTGCTACCCTTTTTATGTTCCCTCGTTGGGCAGTCCCGGCGTAAATTATGTCCTTCGCATTTCCAACATTTTGTTGGCTGCTTCATCTTTACATGCTCAATTTCCTTTGAGTCTTCATGCCTGGAACTTTTATTAATGGATCATTTGGATGAGTGTCCCATCATTGATCCACTTTCCTTGCCTTTACGAATTCCCCCCAGAAGGCTTTTTACCTCCTTTTGCAAACCAATAGATTCTTGCAAAATATGGTGGTTCATCTCATTCTTCCTTTTCTGTATCTTGATCATCTCTCCAAGATTCTCTTGAGTCCTGGAAATCATTTGAAGGATACTTCCAAGCAAGTCTAGCAGCTTTTGGTCTACTGCCATGGTCAGTGTGCACCACTGGATTTTACTCTTCTCACCTATGAAATGCATCATTGAAATTCTATTAGACCAAGCATAATGTAGGCATTAAAATCAGTCAATTAATTGCCAAATTGGCATGACAGTCCAAGTCTCATCAAGGAGACTTTCGTATTTTTCATGCCTCCCCACTAGGCACATAATCTCATACATGTCCATTCTTGGGTAGGGAATT